>SNQJ01S0082378.1:25502-37868 GCA_010110895.2 Picea sitchensis
TGAATTGTTAGATAACTTTTGATGGTTATATTGGTGTATGTCTTTGGTATATGGTTGAGGTACATGTTGGGTACATGGTTGAGACAAGTAGTCGATGAGTTGGCACATACATGAGATGTATAGTTGATGAGTTGGAACATACATGAGGTGTATAGTTGATGATGTTGGTACATATTGATGAGTCAAGGTTGATGCATGGTTGATGCATAGCACATGTTGGTTCAGGTTATTGGTACAAGTTGTTTTGTGTAGGTTAATTTGTATAGGTTGTTATAGGTTATTGGTACAGGCTGACAGTGACAGTGGTTGATTCAGTGACAGTGACAGGTTGTCTACATTTGACATTTTTATTTCAGGGCAGTTGGAGAGGGAAAGGACAGGTAGTTGTAGCCACCTTTTGGTTGTAGCCAAAGAACTTAGGGGGTTGTAGCCTCCTTCTGGTTATAGCTAGAGAATTGGGGAGTTGGAGCTTCCCTTAGGTTATAGCTTGAGAAACTAGGGGGTTGGAACCTCCTTCCAGTTGCAGCTAGAAAACAAAGGAAGTTGGTGCTTCCAATGAATGTAATTCTTCAAGAAATATAATAAAAATCATTTTGTGGTTTTATCCCACTTTGGGTTTCCAAGTAAACAAACTGGTGTACTATGTATGCGAGTGATTGCTCATTTTTTCATTGTTTATTTACTTTGTAAATATTGGATGATAATGATACATTGATATAACACTTTCATTTTTGGTGAAAAAGGATTAAATTTCTCTATTATTAATTCACCCCCCCACTCAGTAATCCAACACGTGCCCTTAGCCATACTATATGACTACCCAAGTACTAGATAGTGATCTTCCCGAGTGTTGTTCTCGGTGTACTATAGAAAAAAGATAGTCAAAAGGTTTACTCGGTTGATATCGGGATTCTAGAGGGTCTCCCGATATACACCAGGTACGTGGGAGGTCAAATCCATAGTATTGTTATCTAATGTGCAACCATTCAAAAGGGGTCTTTCGATATACTCTAGGTATGTGGAAGAACCACATTGTCACCGGGTTGTAGCACTGTCAAGTAACAACAAATCCTATGTTTAGAGACGTCGTAATACATTTGTACCTAAAAATCTCTAATATTCTCCCAAATTTATGTGATACTCCTTTTATCCCACTTTATTCCACTTTTTGAATCACCCCAATTGGATCTTGTAGTCAAAAGATATGCAAATTTCCAAAAAACAAACACACATTTTAAAACCCTGATTTGGAGACTGTTCTGCTAACCAACCTTTATTTTGATGTGGATCTGCAATTTTGGCCCTTATGAGTCTAAAATTTTGGCTTGAGGTATCCTGATGTGTCTTCTTTCCAACCCCATATTTTAGACCAAGATTGGACTCTCCAAGCGAATTTTATGATAACCTTCCCAAGATGTGCTGATTGTTGACTTTCAGGAGAGAAAACTTGTACGGCCTTTCGTGTATCATTGTCTTCACTTAATAACTTGAAAATTGCACAAGTAAAACTTTTTTCTATACCCTAACCAATGGAACATGTCTCGCTCAATTTGTAGGTCTATAGCTTCATATATAACAATTTTCTCAAGAACACCTGTTTTAGATTGGAATCTATACCAACCAAAAATCATAATTTCCTCAGAGAATAAATTTCATAGTACAAAGAATAAAGGGATTAAATTTGTACACAAGATACTTCACTATTCCTCCTTTATACTATAAATAATTCAGAACCTGAAACCAAGCCAAAAACAATTGGGAGTGAAAATTACAAGAAGCCTTGTTTCAGACTAGTTTAAGGACTAGTCAAAAACCCTAACGTGAACATAATGTATCTCCAAAAATATATCGAACTAAGAAATGAAATTTGGACCAAATTTAGATCTATATGTCTCCTCTACACCATATAAATTCCATATCCTGAAACCTTCCATAAAAAAGTTTGTAGAGAAAATTCCAAGAAGACTTGTTTTGAAGAAGCCAGTCCCGAGGATTGTCTAGCTCTAATACCAAATGTTAAGAACCAAATATCAAAATAGCATAAAATCCTCAGAATAAGTACTACATGCCTTGAAAAAGATATAATTTCATATAATAAGGCTCTTCGAGGGGTAAACCTCCTTATACATTACATGAATTCACAAATACAAGATGATTCCAAATGAAAATGTCTCATTGGTATATATAGGAGACTAGGATGTACAATTACAACTAATGGACCCAAGCCGACATAAATAAAATAACAATACGAATGTAATATGCCCCAATTAAGGGGTAATGTGGCACGATTTAGTTCTTAACATCATTAAAGGAAATATTCCACACATGACTTAGAATTAGTATCAATTGTTCATGCACTGAAAATGTGGAGGAATTATCTCATGGGAAGAAAATTTGAGCTGAGAAAAAACCATAATGGTCTGAAATATTTGTTTGGATAGTCAGCATTGAATGCTAGACAAACTAGATGACTGGAATTCCTCAGTGAATTTGACTTTGACATCAAGCACATTAAAGTAAAAGAGAATAAAGTGTTTGATGCACTTAGTAAAAGAGTGCATGAAATGCATGCTGCAACCATTAGTATGTACATTTCATATTTGAAAATCATAATTTTAGAAGTTGTGACAACAAACCAACCTTATGTACACATTAAAGAAAGTTTATAGTAGAGTAATGTACAACATAAATTTAAATATTGCATGCTAGAAGAGGATGGAATCATCTTGCACAATAACAATTTTTGTGTTCCTAATTGTCAAGAATTGAGACATTTAATTTTAAAAGAGATGCACAACGTACCATATGTTGGACATCCAAAATATTAGAAAAAAATTGTGGTTGTAAGAGCTCAATATTATTGGCCAAGAATGAATAAATATGTAGTTGATTTTATTGATAGATGCATGGAATTCCAAAAGGTAAAGGTTGAGCATAGACATCCATTGGGATTGCTACAACCATTTCCTATTCCAGAGTGGAAATGGGATATTTTCACCATGGATTTCATTACCAATTTTCCCAAAAAAACAAGGAAACATGATTCAATAATGGTAGGGGTGGAAAATATTAAAACAAAATCACATTTTATACCTATCAAGATGATGCATAAGGAAGACAACATTGCATAAATTTATATGAAAAAATATCCTAGGCTACATGATGTGCCTAAGGCAATCGTATCTAAAAAAAAGTGCCAAGTTCACTTCCAATTTTTGGAAATGGTTTTTTAAAGGATTTGGGAAAAACCTAAATTTGAACACAGCATATCATCTAGAATCAAATGGACAAATACAGAAGGTCAACCAAATAATTGAAGATATGCTAAGAATGTATGTAATGGATAAATCTTCCAAGTGGGAAGACTATCTTCATTTGGTTGAGATTTATTACAACAATGGGTATCAAGAATCATTGAAGATGATCCCATTTGAATCCTTGTATGGAAAACAATGCAACACACTAGTGAGTTGGGATAACCCAGTAGACAAACCAGTTATTGGATTGGAATTTCTAAGAGAAATGAAAGAGCGAATGATAAAAATAAAGTAGAATTTAAAGATTGCATAGGATAGGAAAAAGAGATATGATGAAAAAGGAATAACACTCAGGAAATTTAGAGTGGGTGAGCATATGTTTTTGAAAGTAAAGGGGAAAATAATCTTGTTGAAATTGGGAAGTTTCTCAAAATTGGCAACGAGATATTGTGGGCCTTTTGGAGTTCTAGAGAGGATAGGTGAAGTTGCATACATGTTTGCATTGTTTTCATCCATGAGAGCTCATAATGTGTTTTATGTGCATTTATTAAATAAGTATGTTTCAAATCCTAACCATGTGATTGATTGGACTGTGATCCAGGTGGAGCACAAAGGGGACTTTTGGGTGGAGTCGGTGCACATCCTAGACCTGAAAGTCAATTTTTTGGGGAATTTAGTTTTCGACCTAGTAAAGGTCCAATGGACCTACTATGGTCCTGAATATTCCATGTGGAAGAACTAAGAGGCCATGCAAGAAGTGTACCCATAATGTTTTGCAAATTTTGAGGGAATTTGAAAGTACATTTGTACATATGTGCATTAAGACTCCATTTTGGAGCAACTGGAGTTCTTGGAGCCACAACTTTGAGAATTTATATTTGGTCTGTGTTGGATCCCTATAATTGAAGTGGGATAGCCTAAGGGACTGTAGTGAAAAGAAGGGGGTACACTTCCTTGGGTTATGCAGGCTGAGGAGAACAAAGGATTTCTATTTAGAATTGTTGCAAGAGTCATTAAATTGTGAAAGTATCAAGTATTGTGATGTAATATATTGAATGTATACATGTAAACCTATATGGTGATGTGCACTAATGATAGTCAAAATTGTAGGGGGAGGGTATTATAAAACCTTTATTTTAACCCCCGATGTAGCATTATACAATTGTAATATTATGAATGGTCATAGGCCAAGAACTATAATAAACATTGTACATTGAAAATAATAAAATCAAATACATCACTGGCTATAGATAAGTAAGGTCTAGAGTAACGGGGGGCTATGATTCCAAAAGAGAGGAATATTAGTGGGGGTTTTGAGGGGTTTCCACATGCCTTGAGGATTAATCCATATTCATTAATCAATTTATTATTTAGTCATTTATCCTTTGAATTCATGTAAGAGTTTGGTTGAGGAAGTCATCCCACTTAGTTATGACATCATGGGTTGAGTGTAATAATCCCTGGGGGGAGACTAAGATTCAAGCAAGCATGGAAGAAGAGGATTTTTTAATAGGAAGGAAGAACATTTTTTACGGTTGGAAGGAAGTGAGGAAAAATAGAGTTGAATTTTGGGAAAAAGTGGCTAGACACAATGTTTATTGAAGGCATTTTTTTGAAGTTATTAATTGTGTTGACAAGGAGGTTGGTATGCCTATGAGTGATTTATGGTGAGAAATTTCCCAAAGAGAAATTTTATATGTTGTGTGAGCACTCTTGTTGTGGATGGATTTCTTGGAGTCCCAAGTAGAGAGATTCCTAGTCAATCTTTGTTGGAGCACTGGAGGAGTCTATCACACTGAATCAACCAATCATAATGATGACTACATGAGAAGAACTCATTATTATGGTAGATTTCATGGTCTATGGGGTCGAGGTTGAGCCATATTCCAAAGTCGAGGTCATATTCGAGGTTGGTCGTACTATTACAATTGTTGGAAAGATGACCACACTAGCCCCGATTTCCCAAAAATGATTGGGTTGACTTGAAATTTTGTAACATTTGTGGAAATGTTGATCACTCACTGAAAGACTATCCAATAGTAATTGATAAGATCATAACCAAAAATAATGTAAACCTCCTACATGCACTCTCAAAAGAAGAAGTGTTAAATACAAAGAACTTACATGTTATCACCAGATCGGGTGTAGGATGAGACAATATGCCCTTACATGATCAAAAAGAAGGGAAATCTAATTAGTTTCCAAATCTAGATAAAAAATAACAGATTATGAGGGAAGTGCTTAAATTATTCATAAATTCTATTCAAGACCAACAAAACAGAGGAAGACAAAATGAAGATATGGTACAATAATTTTTATAGCTCTTAAAATAAAAGAATTCAGTCAGTCAATTGTTAGATCTGCTTAATATAATAAGAGAGTATAAAGAAGGACAAAGACCATCCAAAGACGTCAGACAACTCTCTTATAAAAATAAATATTATGACCCACGGGTCGACTTAGAAATTCATGGGGTGTTAATTAACCAGGGTATCATCGACTTTGGATCACAAGTAAATATCCTACCTTGAGAGACATGGATACGATTGGGACGACCTTCACTAGAACCAACACTAAATTACCTAAATTTAGCATATCAAAGATTAATAGAACATTTTGGTATACTTAGAAACGTTAAAACTTATATCATGGGTATATTGATGGAATTTGACTTCGAATTAATCGACTTAGTGGATTGAATGCCAGCATATGCATCCCTTTTCGGTCGGCCATGGGGACGAAAAATGAAAGAAAATATCTCCTTTGAAAAAGACGGAATCAAGTTAAAAGGGAATGGAAGAAAAATAATAATTCCTCTAGATTCTAGTGAAGGGAAACATTGGAGTGAGTCATGGGATGAATATTGGGAAGCACAATGTTTGTACCAGATAGTCAATGAACAAAGAGATTACACCAAACCAAACACACAAGGAGAAATCTCAGTCGAATCTCCCTTGTTGGTCGGACACAACTCTAACTCAACATTATATAACTAACAGATTGAAAATTATGAAGTGCACTCAAAAGATTGTTGGACCATTGAAGCCATCCCATTTACACATTCCAGAACATGTTATTCAATTCAAGCAGTACCTATAGTTTATGGAAAAAATACTCCGACAAACACCTACTCTTATTTCGACTGACAACAAAGTAAAAAAATTGCTACATTACAACAAACAAAATGTTCCATTGACGCATGTCGAGGAAGTTTTTAAATCTGTCAAAGAACAAGGAAGAACTCAAAGTTTGGTAGAAACCTTTATAGGACAATAATCAAGGTGGTGGGAAACACATTCCCCAACACTGCAAACATGGAAAATTGTATCATCTTACTTTATAGAATGATTCGAAGAGAAGAAACTAGCCAAAGTTATTGACACCCCTATTTTCAAAGTCGAGTATGACCCGATCGAGCATATTCACCATTGCAAGAATGAATAGCATCGAATAGGATATAGATATGAAAAGGTATGGCCTCATATGTTTCCAAGAACATTAGATGAAATACCAAACAAATGGTACAATATCAAAGAATATTGTGGCCATATGCTAAATTGGCCTGAAATCAAAGATAATTTTATCCAAGACTTCAAATTTACCTCGAAAGAGGAACATCTAAAAGAAGAAGCACAACAGATCAAAAGTTTTTTACAAAAATAGACTCCAACTACACAAAAGAAAAAAGGGAAGATGGTGGTTGATCAAGGCTCGACATCAACTTGTAACCTCATTTGGAAAAAAAATAATGGAACTATGATAGCATGAAGAATCGACATGGAGAATATAAGTTGTCTGGACCAGAGCTTGGGATGGAAAAGTGATCACCTGACGTTGAAAAATAATGTAAAATTAGTACTAAAGATATCTAAGGAAGAAAAATAAGACCATGAATAGCCCAACTTCCCAGAGAGCTTCACTAGAATTGAATAAGGGGAACATTATCTCGACAAAGAAAAACCACCAGAGTGGATGGATGTTGAAATCAAAACTAAAGAATTCAACATATTGAACAATGATTGACCAAAAATGGCACGAGTAGGCGACTATTGGACAGAGAAGGAAGCAATTGACATAGTAGACTTACTCAAGGAATACCAAGATGTATTTTCATGAGACTATAAAGATGTAAAAGGACTTGTAGAAGAAATGGGAGAGATGAAAATTGAACTCATTCTAGGAGCAAAACCAATCAAAAACCAACCTTACAAATTAGCTCATAAATACAATCCCATCGTTCAAAAGGAAATCGAAGGTGTAATACCCCAAGGACAAGCCCCAGTTATATTGATGAATTGTAATTATGTTTATAGGTTGGTGAGACAAGTGTTTATAAGATGAATACTTATATGATTATTAGGCCGGAGAGCCTATATGCTTAAGGCCATGAGCCTGATTTTGTATATGTAATTATGCATATCATTAATAAAATATAAACATCATTGTGTGTAGACCGACCACGAAGAAAAAGTGATGGGGGACTAAGATTCCACTAATCTGGGTAAGGGAGAGGGGGCTGAGAGGTTGGAAAGAGGGGCTAAGTCTAGGGGCTTAAAGTCCAATAGAATAATAATAATTTATTATTATTCCAAAATCTGATTAAAGGGATATGTCTTATCCTGAGTTCCGGGAAAGGGAACGATTGCAAAATGGAGTGCATGCAGCTCCAAGAAGACATGTGTTGACCTGCACACATGCAGTTAAAGCTAAAGAGTCAGCTCGTGTTGGGGTTTCGCCCCCCATTCTTCCATCTGTCGTATATCATGTTTTTCCTCTGTGATCAACCTCTGCATAACCACGCACCTTTGAAAACCAGAACCGTGAAGCTGACCTGTGTGAGTCTGTGAACCCATTCTATGTGTACTTATAGAGCTGAGTTCATACCTTAACTATTTTGGATTGTTTCCTTATGTTTTCCTAAGTTGTATTAACCAATGGTTGTTGTCCTCACCTTGTTGGATCTGAGTCGAAGATTGGTTGAAGAAGCGGGTTGTCAGGCCCGTGGTTGAAGAGGCAGTTTGTCAGGCCTGTGAGCAACTCTCTCCAGGTGAGAGAGTGTGTTGAGGAGGAGATATCTCCTGGACGGAGTCCCATAGCTACTACAAAGCTCTAAGAATTCTGGTCTCGTCTGTTGCTGAAGCCCAATGCAAGGAAGGTTGAGCATCTGATGGACTATATGACATTCAAGGTGCATACTCCTGGGGTGGGAAATGCATGTGGGGAATGAGATTTTGTGAGAAGTGGACGTAAGTGGCTCACGGGAGAGAATCCTTCCTCTAAAACTGTGTGACTTCCTTGTTGACCTTCCCTAGCCTAGGAATCCCTTGCCCGGTGGAGCTTAGTCCTAGCTTGGGGGTGACCTACTACTGAGAGTGATGAGAAGTGTGGTCTAAGGCTGGGAGGTTTGTGAAAGGTCTACACACAATTGGTGGTCTTACTCCAGCTAAAAGATAAGTATAATTTACATGCTTAATTATATATGTTATGCACGTCTGTGTCTTTGTGTCTTTGAAATTTTATCATGTATTTTGTTGCATGTATGAATTACTGTTAATTCCATTTGAGTCTGTATGGAAGTAGTATCTCTGTGTTGTTTGATTAAAACTCATTAAATATGCATTATATATATATATATATATGTATGTATGTATGTTCTGAGCAGTAGTGTTTCTCGGCATGTTGGTGGCTGGGGACGTTACGATATGGTATCAGAGCCAAGGTTTCAATGTTGAGCCTGGATGGGCTAGATAAGTGGTCATTGGACCCAAGGTTTCAAGTGGAAATTATATTAAGAAGAACCAATTTTGAACTGAAGAACATTCCTAAGTGTAGTATTGTAAAACTGCGACAGACATGGTATTTGACCACCGAGAAAGAAATTACAACACTAGTGGTGTTGGGGCATAGGAGTTGTGCGAAAGGAAGGAAAATCCTTTACAACTGTGAGATCTGGAGAAGGTGCAGAAGAGAGTTAACTTGGAATCCCTTTGGACTTCGTGACTTCAGTGAAGTTTGATGCAAAAATAAGAGAAAGGTTGAAGCCCGAAGCTCCGAAGTCCTGGGGAATATATACACCATATATCTAGGGAGAAGCCTTACCGTTAGATCTCTCGGAAAATCATAACTTTGGATTTCGGAAATCGAGATAAGTGGGATGTGCAGATGCGCGGATGCGCAAACTTCTGAAGCCTGAAGTCCCAGAGAAAAAGAGAAGACGTGGTGGGGTTGGATGACATCGCCAAAGGTGACGTAGACCTCCCTAAGCATGCCATGTGTCACCACCTGAGTTGGTGACATATGTACTATGTGGAATCGGAGGGTAAAAAAGTCCAGAAATTTGGATTTCGATAGATTGGAAGGAATCAAGAGTGAAAACTTCTAAAACCCGAAGTTCTGAAGCCCCGAAGTCCCGAAACTCCGATGCTAGAAAGTTCCACAGTGGGTGTCAGCCGTTGGATGTTGGGTAGTTGTGGATGGTTGATCCACCTTACTTCGCAAGTTCGTTAATTCATAACTCTGAAAGACTGATGAGATGTACTTTGAAAACTTCTTAAACCTGAAGTCACGAGAATGTGCCTATTGAGTAGTGCTTGGCCATAGCCCGTGATCACATGGGTTGGGGGCTAAGAGAAAAGGGCTAGTGCCTGAATTTTTTTGCAGAATAGAGCAGAGCCTAGAAAGAAGAGATCTGTGGGGCTTCTTGATTGAGCGACAATTCCAGAGAATGAAATCTATATGTTTTTTCTTGAATCAGATTGGTTTTTGAATTCTGTGGGAATTGTTAAGGACTGATGGTCTAACAAACTTTAGTTGACTGCACATTGTGTTTGCAGAGTTTAACAATTTTCAGAACCAAACAGAATTTCCACAAAGTGCATAGAAATGGAGGAGGCACAAAATGCTTCTAGATCAAAAAATGAAGCTAGAGGAATGGATGTTCATTTGGGAATTGAAGGATCAAACTCCAATGTACATGGAGAAGAGATAGATAAGGAGGGAAGCATGATGAAAATCATTGAAAGATTGCAAAAAGATGTCCAAAATCACCGAGCATATAACATAAATCTCATGAAAGCTAGGGATCAACAGGGCGAATTCAACATAAAGTTGATACGGAGCCTAGAAAGGATAGAAAGGAAATTGGATAAGAAGAGTGACTCTACTAAATCAGGAAGTCACAATTCTCCTAATGTGAAGAGGAAATCCAATAGTGTTGGAAGACATCATCATCACTCCCAAGGATACTCCAAGAGGAGGGAACATAGTAGCTCAATCCCATCTCTTACCAGAAAACACAGGAGATCTGGAGTGGATGAGCTGAAGGGAGAAATGAAAAAGATTAATCCTCATATCTTTGATGGCAAGAACCAAAAGGAGGATGATGTCGAGACATGGTTTCTTGGCATGAGGAAATATTTCCAATTGTAGAATTATTCCCCTCATGCAAAAGGGAGAATTGCAATGTATCAACTGAAAGGAAAGGAATCCATGTGGTGGGATCAACTTGTGCAAGTGAAGCACATTAAAGAGAAAGATATTACTTGGAAGGAATTCAAGAATTATTTCAAAAATAAATACTTGACTAAGAGATACTAGGACAAAAATATGAAAGAGTTCTTTGAACTCAAGTTGGGTAGCATGACCATTGATGAATACGAATGAAGGTTTTTGGAATTGTTGAAGTATGTTCCTTTCATCAAATATGAGACTGTCAAAATTCAAAGGTATCTAAGTGGATTACCACCTTCCATTGGTGACAAGATCCAGTATGATGATCCTAAAACTATGGAAGAAACGATAAGAAGAGAAAAATGCCTATATGAGAAGCAAAGAGAAAAGCCTGTTTTCTGGAAGGCTTGGGAAGACAAGAAGAAATTCAAGGTGTTTCAGAGGAAGAAGGGAACTAAGCCACCTTTTTCTAGAAAAATTCCTCAAGGACAACCATCTCTTAGAGAGCCTGGGAAGGCATGAGTAGTTGGAAAAATGCCAAGACAACCACCTATGGAATGTTTGGGTTGTAAAGGAAATCATAGATACAGAGATTGCCCCCACAAAAGTGACAAAGTGAGAGTTGTCCAAAATGTTCAACAGGTAGAAACAATGGAGGACATGGGCACTAGAATACCAAGGATCTATGCATCCTTGGACAACAAGCAATCATAATATCAGTCACATATGATTGAAGTGGAAGGTATGATAAAAAACCATGCCTTTACTATTTTAATTGATTCATGGGCTAGTCATGTTGGACAACTGAGAGGGGGGGTGAATCAGTTGTTACCATGCTTACAATTATGCTTATTTTAAACTTTTTACAGAGCACTCAATGACAATCACAATAATGCAGGCAAGTAAGCAATAGAACATTCAGCATCATTCACACATATGAGATACACAGAGACAGATATTTCCTGAGGAAACCCATAAAGGGTAAAAACCTCTTCTTCTTTATATGATAAGTAATCTTTACATTATCATACTTATGAGCACCAACTCATAATGAGGATACAACCTCTGTTTTGCAAGCTGTTACTTGCCGAGAGCACCAACTCTCTGGATTCTCTAGCACCCACTAGAAGGAAGCACCGACTCTCTGGTTTCTCTAGCACCCACTATAAGGAAGCACCAACTCCCTCATTTCTCTAGCACCCACTAGAAGGAAGCAACAACTCCCTAAGTTTTCCAGCACCAACTGGATGGAAGCACCAACTTCCAGTCACATAGGCACCAACCTATATAACAGAGAACAAAAATTCTCCNCCTGAGGAAACCCATAAAGGGTAAAAACCTCTTCTTCTTTATATGATAAGTAATCTTTACATTATCATACTTATGAGCACCAACTCATAATGAGGATACAACCTCTGTTTTGCAAGCTGTTACTTGCCGAGAGCACCAACTCTCTGGATTCTCTAGCACCCACTAGAAGGAAGCACCGACTCTCTGGTTTCTCTAGCACCCACTATAAGGAAGCACCAACTCCCTCATTTCTCTAGCACCCACTAGAAGGAAGCAACAACTCCCTAAGTTTTCCAGCACCAACTGGATGGAAGCACCAACTTCCAGTCACATAGGCACCAACCTATATAACAGAGAACAAAAATTCTCC
>SNQJ01S0082378.1:41293-56902 GCA_010110895.2 Picea sitchensis
CCAGTCACACAGGAACCAACCTGTATAACAGAGAACAACAGATCTCCCTTGTACCACCCTACCACCCTGGTTTCTTTGGCTGCAACCAGATGGAAGCTACAACTCCCTGTGTTCAAGAACCCACTTGAACCTCTAAGGACAACAGTCCTCCCTAGCACCTCCCAACCACCCTGAAATATAAATATTTGCTACTGAATATTATTACAATGATATAATGTTCATAAATGGATTACCAGTCTCATCATTGTTCTGCTACACTGCCCTACTCTGTCTACCTCATTGTCTTCCTGCACACATCTAAATCACTCTCAACAGCAGCAGTCATCTCTTCTTTGTTCTGCATTCTTATAGTCTTTGTGCACCTTGTGCATGCCATATGTTCAATCCTTCTCCATTCTCTTCACCGCTCCATTGTTCTCCACGTCGGGATATTCACTGCCACTCCACATTGCCACCGCTTCACTCCCTCTAATCATCAACACACTCTCTCTGTTCTGCATGTTCTCCTCGTGTCGAGTCCTCTTCCTGATCATCATGGAAATTCCTCAGCTTCTCTGGCGGTTAATCCCATGTGTCCATCATCACTGGGTGTTATGTCGAGATTCCTTAGCCTCTCCAACAGTCGAGACTCTTCGTCTTCTCTGTCATAGTCAATCTCATTCCCTCTGTTGCAGTTCCAGGATCCAATGTTCTTACATCTATCAATAGCCTCTATGAATAGTCTTCATGCCACTGGAAGATGCCTAGAGACTCTTCATCTTCTCTAGCGATCACCCTGAAGTCTCTTCGATTCCTCTGGCAGAAACCATCAGTCGTTTCTAGTAGTTACATTGTGAACCTCCAAGAAAATGCATCAACAACTGAATCGCCAACCGTCCAAGAGTCATGATTTAGTTTTGCTAACTGAATCATAACTGATCGATTAACTATGAAGAGAAATAGTAGCCCTTCGATCAGATTTCCAAGTATCCAACACCGTTGGATTACAAGAACAAGGTCTCATGTTGATTTCACCATTTCACATTTCGGTATTTCGGCATTTCGACATTTTTGTGAAGAAGTGTCTCGACACTCCAAGTCGCAATCCCTGAAATGAAGCCAGATCAACGGTCCACAAGAATTCATAATTTGATCCCTTCTTTTCTTAATCGAATGGCTGACGGGATTTTGGCATTTTTCCCTTCGAGTCATCGTGACTCCAACATTATAAAATTCATGATCACAAAATCTCCAAAGTGATCGAACGGTTCACATAACCCACTGAGATGGACAGTTGACGGGATTTTGTAGTTTTTACTTTCGGGTTTTCAAGACTCACAATAGTCCCTTTCGGCATTTTGAAGTTCAAGATTTCATGATGGTGGAGTTTCTGCTTTCTATGTAAAACCCCGAAATAGAAAGTTTCGATGTGACGTAAACCTGCTGACGTCACACGTGGATTGACACGTGCTGAATAGCTGCCATGTGTCACTCTGATTTGTGACTTACATGTGCCTGAAATGTTGAATCAACTTGACACTTGTCATTGCCTGATTGTGCCATGTGTCCTTAGCTGACGTGGTTTGTTGATGTGCATGTTTCAGGATTTCGGGGTTCGCTACTTCAAAAGTTAAAGTTCCTTTGATCTTTGATTTCCCGATCTGCGAAACTCCGAAATGGAGTCTTTTTTGATGTGCCTGTTTCGGGATTTCAGCATTCCACATTTCGCAACTTCGGGACTCCTGTGATGAAGAGTCTCGACTCTTGACTCCTCCAACTCCCGGTATCCAAAACTCTGAAATGGAGTCTTTGTTGATGTGCATGTTTCAGGATTTCGGCATTCCGCATTTCGCAATTTCAGGACTCCTGTGATGAAGAGTCTCGGCTCTTGACTCCTCCAAATCCCAGTATCCAGAACTATGAAATGGAGTTTGATTTTTTATCGTGAGTTGCTTCCTTGACTCCTCCAACTCTCGGTATTTGAAACTCTAAAATGGAGTTTGATTTTCTGTCGTGAGTTGCTTCCTTGACTCCTCCAACTCTCGGTATCTGAAACTCTGAAATGGAGTTTACACTTATGATCTTGACTTGGAATAATTTCTAAGTGTCAAAGGCCTCGACCTTTGATCTATCTAAGATCCTGAGTACGCTATCTCTCTTGAGATTTGGCAATGAGTTATCCTCATCCCTGGTGCACACCTGCACACTGCGTGTGACTCTGTGCTAATCCTCCTGAGCTTACATTGTTCATGTTTTTCCATCGTTGCACACTCTGATCTTGCCATCAATGACAAGCACACTCTACCTGTAAACATGCCAACAAGTCATAGTTATATATATCCTTGAATGGTGGAAAATTTGCATTTACCAAGAAGAAAACATGGAAAATATTGGTTAGTGCAACTAGCTACAGGAGCCAAGAGAAAGGTTGTGGAGTTGGTTAAGTCCTTTCCAATGGACATGAATGGACTGGGCACAAGGGTTGAATTGAACATTTTACCTTTAGGTTCCTGTGAATATTTAATTGGGATGGATTGGTTGGACTGGCACCATGCCATCTTAGACTATCATAGCAAGGCATTCACTTGCCTGGATGAGGAAGGAAACCCAAGGAAAGTGCAGGGTATCCCAATGGAAGTTACTATCAGAGAAATCTCAGCAATGCAGCTAAAGAAGTGCTACATGAAAGGTTGTCAATTATTTGCAGCCCACATGGAGGAAGCATCTAAGGATAAAGTATCAAATCCTGAGGACCATGCAGTATTAAAATATTATGAAGATGTATTCAAGGAGGTACCCAGACTACCCCCGAAGAGAGATATTGACTTGTCTATAAACATGATTCCTGGAGCATCTCTATTGTCGAAAAATCCTTACAGAATGAGTACACCAGAGCTGAAAGAACTGCAATTGTAGCTTGAAGAACTTCTGAAGAAGGGGTATATATGCCCAAGTGTGTCACCTTGGGGTGCCCTGGTCCTATTCTTGAAGAATAAGTATGGGACATTGATATTGTGCATCGATTTCAGATAATTGAACAAAGTGACCATTAAGAACAAGTATCCTTTGCCAAGGATCGATGATCTCTTTGATCAGATGAAGGATGCCAATATATTTTCAAAAATATATTTCAGGTTAGGTTACCACCAGGTAAGGATAAAGGATGAAGACATCAGAAAGATCACTTTTAGAACAAGGTATGGTCATTATGAATTCACAGTGGTACCATTTGGATTATCAAATTCATCCGTTGTTTTCATGTGCCTAATGAATGGTGTATTCAAGGAATATCTAGACAAGTCTGTCATAGTCTTTTTGGATGACATCCTAGTGTATTCCAAGTTGGAGGAAGAGCATGAACAACATCTAAGGATGGTGTTGCAAGTGCTAAGAGAGCACCAACAGTATTCCAAATTGAGAAAGTGATCATTTTATCAAAAGAAGATTCATTATTTGGGACATATCATTTCAAAGGATGGGATAGTTGTGGATCCTGAGAAGATAAAATCCATTAGAGAATGGTCAACAACTAAGAATGTGACAGAATTCAGATCCTTTATGGGTCTAGATGGCTATTATAGGAGGTTCATTTCAGGGTTCTCAAGGATAGCTCACCCCATCACTTCCTTTCAAAGGAAGGAGAAGAAATTTCAATGGAAAAAAGAGTGTGAGAGAAGCTTCCAACAATTGAAGCAGTTGTTAACCAGTGCTCCAATCCTAAGGATTATAGATCCGAATGAATATTTTGTAGTGTGTACAGATGCATGCAAAGAAAGACTGGGAGGATTCCTCAACCAGAATGGATTTGTCATATGTTATGAATCCATAAAATTGAAAGAGCATGAAAAGAACTATGCCACTCATGATTTGGATTTGGCAGCCATAGTGCACGCTCTGAAGAAATGGAGGCACTACCTCATGGGAAGGAGGTTCAAACTGAGGACAGACCATAACGGTCTGAAGTATTTGTTTGATCAGCCAACCTTGAATGCTAGGCAGAGTAGATGATTGGAATTCCTTTGTGAGTATGACTTTGATATCAAGGATATCAAAGGAAAGGAGAAAAAGGTGGTTGATGCACTCAGCAGGAGAGTACATGAACTACATGTTGCAGCCATTAGCATGTATCAAATCGATATTAAAGGAAAAATTTCGGAAGCTGCAAATGTAGATTTGCATTACATGGAATTGGTAGCAAAGATACAGCACGTTAAGATGCTACATAAAGTGGAAGATTATAAATTGGAAGTGGATGGAACACTCATGTACAAAACTAGAATTTATGTACCTAATTCCAAGGAATTGAAAATTATGATCTTGAGGGAGTTGCATAATGTGCCTTATGTTGGGCACCCTGGATATCAGAAAACAATGGCAGCAGTCAAAAGCCATTACTTTTGGCTAGGCATGAAGAAGGAAATTGCAGAATACATCGTCATATGTATGGAGTGTTAGAAGGTCAAGGCTGAACATAGGCACCCAGCTGGGTTTCTATAGCCTTTACCCATTCCTGAGTGGAAGTGGGAAGTGGTGACAATGGATTTCACCACAGGATTACCCAGAACAAGTAAGAAACATGACTCCATGTTGGTGGTGGTGGATAAGCTTATGAAAGCTGACCATTTTATTCCATTGAAGACCACTCACAAGGCAGCCAATGTTGTTGATATTTATATGAGGGAAGTAGCAAGGTTGCATGGTATTCCCAAAATTATTGTGTCAGACAGAGACCCGAAATTTACCTCAAAGTTCTAGAAAGGGTTATTCAAAGGGTTCAGAACAAATATGAACTTCAACACAGCTTATCATCCTAAGTCTAATAGGAAAACCGAGAGGGTGAACCAAGTGATAGAATATATGCTAAGGATGTATGTGATGAACAAACCATCTAAATGGGAAGACTACCTACACTTGGTAGAATTTGCCTACAACAATGGGTATCAAGCATCATTGAAGATGATCATGTTTGAAGCAATTTATGGAAGAAAGTGAAACACACCAATAATCTAGGACAACCCAGCTGATATAGAAATAGTTGGGTCAGATTTGCTCAGGGAAATGGAAGAGAAAATGCTGAATTTAAAGGTTGCTCAAGACAAGTAGAAAAGTTATGTTGATAAGAACATAACCCATGGGGATTTTAAAGTGGGTGATCATGTTTTCTTGAAAGTAAAAGCCAACAGAAGTTCCCTAAAGTTGGGAAACTGTTCCAAACTGGTAGCCAGATATTGTGGGCCATTTGAAATCCTAGAAAGGATTGGACCACTTTCTTATATTCTTGTGTTTCCTTCATCCATGACTGTACATAATGTGTTTCATGTTTCATTTCTTAAGAAATATATACAATATCCCAATCATGTGATTGATTGGAATGTGATTCAGGTGGAGCAAGAAGGCGTCTTACAGGTGCATCTAGTGCATATACTGGACCGGAAAAGAAAGTAGCTCTGGAATCAAGCCATATGGCTTGTGAAATTCTAGTGGACCTGGTACCGTCTTGAGGACGGGACATGGGAGCATGAAAATGTTATGCGGGCAAAATACCCGCATCTTTTTGAAGATTTTGAAAATCTTGCTGATGTTGTGTAAAGAAGTTGCACTGATGTTTATAGGCTAGTGAGCCAAGTTTTTATAAGATGAAGACTTATATTCTTATTAGGCCGGAGATCCTAGATGATTAAGGCCATGAGATTGATTTTGTATATGTAATTATGCAGATCATTAATAAAATATAAACATCGTTGTGTGTAGACTGACCATGAAGAAAGAGTGATGGGGGAATAAGATTCCACTAGGCTGGGTAAGGGAGAGGGGGATGAGAGGTTGGAAAGAGGGGCTAAGTCCAGGGGCTTAAATTCCAAGAGAATAATAATAATTTATTATTATTCCAAAATATGATTAAAGGGATATGTCTTATCCTGAGTTCCGGGAAAGGGAACAAATGAAAAATGGAGTGCATGCAGCTCTAAGAATACAGGTGTCGACCTGGGCATATGCAGTTAAAGCTGAAGAGTCAGATCATGTTTGGGGTTCACCCCCCATTCTTCCATCCACCGTCTATCATGTTTTCCTCTGTGATCAACCTTTACATAACCACGCAGCTCTGAAAACCAGAACCATGAAGCTGACCTGTGTGAGTCTTTGAACCCAGTCTATCCACACTTGCAAAGTTGAGTTCGTACCTTAACCATTTTGGGTTGCTTCCTTTTTTTTTCCTGAGTTGTATTGACCAGTGGTTGTTGTCCTGACCTTGCTAGATCCGAGTCGAAGATTGGTTGAAGAAGCGGGTTGTCAGGCTTGTGGTTGAAGAGGCAGGTTGTTAGGCCTGTGAGAAACTCTCTCTAGGTGAGAGAGTGTGTTGAGGAGGAAATATATCCTGGATGGAGTCCTTTAGCTGCTACAGAGCTTTGAGAATTCCAGTCTGTTTTGTTTCTAAATCCCAAGGAAAGGGAGGTTAAGCAGTCGATGGACTATGTGATATTGAAGGTGCATACTCATGGGGTGGGATAGGCATGTGGGGAATGCGAGTCTGTGAGAAGTGGATGTAAGTGGCTCTGAGGAGAGAATCCTTCATCTGAAACTGTATGACTTCCTTTTTTACCTTGCCTAGCCTAGGAATCCCTTGACCAGTGGAGCTTAGTCCCAGCTCGGGGGTGACCTACTATTGAGAGTGATGAGCAGCGTGGTCTAAGGCTAGGAAGTTCATGGAAGGTCTGCACGCAGTTGTTGTTTTTACTCCATTTAAAAGATAAGTATCATTTCCATGCTTAGTTATATATTTTATGCATGTCTGTGTCTTTGTGTCTTTGAAATTTTATCATGTATTTTGTTGCATGTATGAATTACTATTAATTCCATTTAAGTCTATATGGTAGTAGTATATTTGTGTTGTTTGATTAAAACTCATTAAATATGCATTATATATATGTATGTATGTTCTGCAGAATATCATTTCTCGGCCTGTTGGTGGCTGGGGACATTACAATATGGTATCAGAGCTAATCATGAAATACCATGTAATTTTTTAGCATTGCTCGGTAGGCCTGGTGATGGCTAGGGACGTGACAGAAGGAATGTAATCCATAGGTATCATATATCCAATCGAAAAAGATGAATGGGAAAGTCCTATGGTGGTTGAACTAAATAAGAACGACCCTAAGAAGTTAAGAATTTACATTGACTTCAGAGGTTTTAACAAACTAACTTTAACAGACTCATTTCCCACTTCGTTCGTTGACGAAATAATTAATAAAGTCACAGGAGATGAATTTTATTAATTTACGGATGGATTCTCGGGATATAATCAAGTACCAATACCTAAAGAAGATCAACCAAAGATGACATTTGTCTCTAAATTTGGCTCCTTCGCCTATAGGGTAATGCCATTTGGACTGAAGAATGCCCCAAGAGTTTTGTCAACAATAGTAGTCAAGGAATTTCAAGAGTATATATACAAAATGATGGTTGTTTACTACGATGACTAGAAGAAATACAACTTATTCAAAAACCATATTCAATGGTTGAGATTGATTCTTGAGCGATGTATATAAATCCAACTATATCTCAACATTAAGAAGTGCATATTTTACACACCAATTGGCATTTTGTTAGGCCATGTGGTATGAAAACACAATGTAAAATTCAGCATGGCAGAGATCAAAATTATCCTCAACTTGAGGCCACATGTAAATCATAAACAAATTAAAATATTCATGGGACACACAAGATACTACAAAAACTTTATACACCATTATTCGGATGTAACGTTCCCAGTGGATGAGCTGCTCTGGAAAGAAATCGAGTTCATATGGAGTCAATACTACCAGGAATCATTTGAATTATTAAAGAAGAAATTGGTTGAAGCACCCATATTAAAATTCCTCGACTTGTCGAGAAGATTTCACATACATGTCCATGCTTCAAACATTGTTGTTGATTCAGTTTTAGCACAACCATATGACGACACAGTTGACCATCCAAATGCGTACGCCAGTTGGAAATTGAAAAAAGAATAAAGGAAATATTTGACCACAAAAAGAGAAGCTTTGTCGATGATATTCGCAGTACAAATTTTTTGACACTACCTGCCCACCAACCCTTTCACATTCTTTACAGATCATCGGGCATTAAAATACTTAGTAAATAAACTGGTTCACCAAGAAAATATCTACCACTTGTTTCTCTTATTCCAGGAATTTGAATTCGACATAATCGTCCAACCTAGGAAAAAAACATCTGACCTGACCATTTATATTGACTTAAAATAGGAGAGGACCTGATAGGCATAGATGACGACCTCCTAGACGCACATCTATTTAGAGTCGAAGCTGCCCCAAAATATTTGGAGGATATAGAAAATGTTTTGGACGATGGAAACACTCCAGAGGATTTTACAACAAATAAAAAGAAGGTACTAGCCCTAAAAGTAACACCATTCACCATTATAAATGGATATCTATACAAAATGGGACCCGATGATATCCTAAGGAGATGCACTATTGAGCATGAAAAAGATGAAATTATTAAGGAGGCTCATGCAAGGCCAGTTGGCAGTCACTTCGAGGCCGACATGACATCTCAGAAAATACTTCAGGTGGTTTTGTGGTGGCCAAATTTACATAAATACTATCAGGATCAGGTTAGGAAGTGTGATAGTTGTCAAAGGCTCAGGAAAACTCTATGGAAGAATTAAATGCCACTAATATTAATGAACTCCAATCGAGAATTTGAAATCTTGACTATCGACCTTATTGGCCCTTTTCCTCAGAGAGAAAAATAACCGGCACGAAATACATTATTACTGCATTAGAATACGTGACCAAATGGGTAGAAGTTGAACCAGTTGAATCATGCACCAAAGAAGTTTTGGAAAAATTCATTTACAACAACATAATCACAAGGTTTGTATGCCCACTTACACTAATCAGTGACCAAGGAACACACTTTGTAAATGACACAATCCAAATCCTGCTAAATAATTTTTTGATTGATCATAGACAAAAAACAACATATCATCCCTAATAAAATAGGGTGGTCGAATCATTTAATAAAACATTGCATAAAAGACCCACCAAAATCTACGGTATCAACAAAAATTACTGCGATGATAAAATTATTGCAGTCTTATGGGCATATAGATCTGCTTATAAAAAATCAGCCAGACAAACTCCCTTTAATTTAGTCTATGGGAAAGAATCCATTATTCCTTTACACTTTTGGTCCAACTTCGACAGGGTAGCACTTGTGGTTAAATTCAACCAAGGTAGAATCATGAACGATTACTTGTACCAATTAAATAATCTAGAAGAAGGTATATTAATTGCAATACACCATCAGGAAGTGAAAAAGAAACAACATAAATCATGGAATGATCATCATCTAAATAAAAAGGACATAAAAAATGGAGATTTGGTATTGCTATATGATAGTCAAATAAAAGGAAAACCAAGAAAACTAGAGACGACATGGCTTGGACCTTATTTTTCGAAGAAATTCGACCAACCAGATTTGTTCATATTCGAACCTTATTGGGTTATCCATTCAAGAAATTTATTAATGGAGTCTGTTTAAAAAATTATTATACATAGAAGAGGAGAAACCATGTTGGAAAAATTAGCAGGAAAAATGCTAATAGGGACTGACCAGAGTTGGAAAGGTAAACCTAACAGTCTAGTCGAAGTATGAAAAATATAGACTAATCACATCCTTAAGGAAATAAATCCTAATTGTAATAATAAACCAAAGTTGATTAGAAAATTCAAGTATATAAATACAGGTACAAGAAACCGCTAGTAAAGAAATATGAGTATTAAAGAACTTTCAAAGCCTCAAAGAAAATTAAAAAGAAGAATGGAGAGAGAAAGAAGACCATGGTTGAGCCATAGACTAAGCATAAGAATACATGATCGATGCACCACTCCATCTCCTGAATTAAGAGAAATCCTTCTGAAAAGACAGTCAAGTGATTGAGATAGATCCCAATCAAGAAAGTGAGAGTCAAGCGAGCATGGTTCAATAAAAATGGAGGAGTGAAATAACTGTCAAGAACATCGATTAAGTACATATGACAATAACAAACCCGACAACTCAAGAGAAATAGTTGATCAATCCATATACCGACCACGAATCAATAGAGGAGACATAGTCAGACACACACAATAAAACATCGACCATGGAAAAATCGACTCTAGAGAAGATAGTGCAATTAAGTCACAACAACAAAGGACCGACAAGAAGGATAGAAACATTAATGATCGATGCGACAGAAATGGCCATCGCACAACCACCACTATAACTAATAGTTTCCTCGTCACGTACGATATCCAATTGAAAAATGCTTCAATTAATGATTGACAAGACCCGTGAGAATTATAACTAAGCAATAACATAGACATCCACTCATACGATTCAGCCTCCACTAATTATGAAAAAATCACACGAATTTAGGGAACAATTGGATGCATCTAATCCAAATTTTCATCTACCTCCTATAAATTTGGAAAACGCATACGAATTTTTCTCACTATTATTTTCTCCCCCGCAACCAAGTATAGAACTGACCATGCAACCAAGTGAACCTACAACCTCTCCCAAATTGTTGAAAACTATCGATCTGGACTTAGAAATTCCAAGAATGAGAGGACAAGTCTCAAAGATAATGGAAGGGTCCAAAAAAAGACAAATATTCGACAGAACAACAGTGACCCCATTGAAAATCCTAATACAGAACGTCCGACAATCACAACTAGAGGATATGGACTAGAGAAAGCAATGGAAAAATTTTACAGAATTGGGAATGGAGAATGGTTGTTGGAAGCCTGAAACTGAATTCCTAGAAAAAGTTGGGATTGAACACATGTTTGTTTCACCGCAAGTCATTGACTTAGGACAATGGAAGGAAGAAGAAGAAAATTTTATTTTCATCTGCTTTCATCAAGGATACATTTGGCTTGACCAACCCATAACAATAACATGTAGGCTTATTCACTGAATTATCGGTATTCCAAAGACGAGGGTCACAGTACCAAATACATCAAATGCTAATGACTGGATGCATTTTTTAACTGGGCTCACAACAACAAAAACATTACAAGGAACTACCCATCAACAAAATCAATAACCTAAGAGCAAGGTGGAATTCCATAATTGTATGTATGTGTTTCACACTAACCAGTTAGGAAATAGACGTCAAGATGACGATGATCGAATCAATTGGCCAAGTCTTCCACAAAGTAGAAATTTTCAACTGGTTGAATTACCTGGATGATATCATCTGGACTAATTGCAAAGAGTGTCAAGAATCTGGTAAAGTTATTAATTTCCCCTCTTTATTGAACTGGATAGCAATGGATCAATACAATCCAGTTGGAGATCCTGCATTCACAATCAAGAAAATACTAGTGATGGAAAATTATAGAATATTTTCAACATAATAAGTAGGTACTTCTGGGTCGATGACACCCCAAGAAATGTTTCGACTATGGGTCGGAAAATTGAAATACATATCACATAGGTGGTGGTTTGAGCAACTAGTACGACGGTACTTGTCGACTCCTTGCCACATTCAACTAGAACATGATTGCACCAAGCTTAGGTGTAGAGTTGAGTCGGCCCCACAACTATAAGAACTTCACTATCAACCAATGGAAGAAGAAATATTCACGGAACTAGAGAGAAAAATAGGCCAAGAGTTAGAAATTCCCCCTCAACCTAACCAAGCAGGACTTCCCTTGATTCTTCCTCTTACCAATGGAGAGAAGGAGGAGGAAAGAGAAGAAGAGATTTATGCAACTCCCTTTGTCGAAGGCTTGGAATCCATGGAAATCATCCTTGCAAATCCATCACCCACAAAAATAAAGAAACCAGCGAAAATGGACAAGGGTAAAAATGCTATCGGAGTCGAAGAATTAGACGTTGACACAGAATAAATTTGGAGGGAAAATTTTCAGTCGAATGAAGGTATTAACTTCAATGACCCTATTATCCAAGAAAAAATGACCAACATTACAAGAAATATCGCTGACAAGATAAAGAAAATAGAGAGGTAGACTCAACAAGAGATTTTTATGATGAAGAAAATCTACAGTTCATCAGTCGGACCTAGGATGAAAGAAGCTATGGAAAAAGATAAGATACAAAAGCAACAATTTAAGAAAATTAAAATTACAATCCGATAGATTGAAATAAGAGGATCCAATAAGAAGAAGACCCTTGAGGCATGAACCACTATTGTTACCCCAACACGAGTCACAACCAACCACACATAACAGGAACTCAAACCAATATTAATACCAGGAAAGAAAAGAATGACTGAAGTAGCAATCGATTTAACAACAGATTCACCTCTAGCTGAGCTAGTAGTTGTAGTAGAAGAAAAACCAGCAAAGAAGAAGAAGATACAACTCATAATTGTTGGGTCGTTAGAATAAACAGAGTCTGATCAACCATATGAGTCGGTCGACGAGGCGATTGAGATTGAACACTTAGAGCAGCATCCATCGGTCAAAGAATTACTAGTCTAGTTGGTGTAGTCATTCGAGTCAGTACAACAATAGGATTTGATCGACCAAATACAAAAGCAGTTGATCCATCCATTCGAATTTGAAGAGAAGCAGGTCGTCCAATAAGTATTCAATATGTAGGAAGGTGAGAACCATGAAGTCGACACACATGATGCTAATATTCATAAACCAAGGCCAATTGACACAATGAAAAATATATTGACACAACCAGGAAAGCAACAAGAAAATCCAGCAGATCATCACATGGAGGAAGCCCTTCTAGAAAACCACCTTATTATCCCACAAAAAGACAAATATCAAGATACACAACAAGGTTTGACTCGTGACCAACATCCTCCATTGCAGAAAGGAACATAATAAACATGACAAGAGGAGTCTGAAAATGCAGAAATTGTCTAGTACCATAACCCCTCTGCACAACAGACATAAAAAATCCAGAATAAAAATGAATGGTCGACAAGGACTTCAGGGAAAAATAAGAAAAATAAATCGTCAAAAATCACCCTTAAAACGACTCAACCAAACAGTCCATCAGGCTCAATTGTCGAAAATACTCTCGACCCGACCATAATATCAGATCAACATCTCTTCAACCTACATCAAGTAATCTCAAGATAATTAGAAAAAATATGGAAAAAATTCATCAAAGAAGGAATTCGAGTGTCAAAACAAAAATAAGATCAAATAAAAATGTTGCAAGAATGCAGAGAAGCGGTCATAAAGCACTTAGGAATAGAGAAAAGGATGGAAGTAGAGAACTCTTTGGCGGGGTTTAAAGACTTGATTGAAAGAATGATCAAATCTAATACAGAAATCCAACATCAAGTCACACTTATCCAAAAGGATAACGAAGATGAAAAACAACAATTCATTATAACATCGAATGAGATTCAAAAAATCGACGAGCATACATCCATGGCCATGGTGACAGAATACAACAACCTTAAAGGTTTCAAAAAAAATGTGGAAAAGGTTTCCAAGAAGGCCACAGTGCTAAAATCAGTGGTAAGTGACTGTCCAACCCATTTCACGTCCACATTCAGTAAGTGCAGGA
This sequence comes from Picea sitchensis, assembly GCA_010110895.2. Lineage (NCBI taxonomy): Eukaryota > Viridiplantae > Streptophyta > Pinopsida > Pinales > Pinaceae > Picea > Picea sitchensis. The sequence goes on from SNQJ01S0082378.1 coordinate 54,848, forward strand.
TACAAAAAGCAATAGTTAGAAGCATAGAAAATACAAGGATTATGACCACCGACACCAAAATCCAAGAAGCCCTCACAACTCAGTTAGCAAAAGAAAATGCAGTCTTTCATAACAAGAATTGGAATGGTAGAAGGAAGGTCATAAGGCATAGTTAGAAACTGACAACTTAATTAGGTGTCTTTCTCATACCAGAGACAAGATCCAAGAGGTAGAGAAGTTGATAAATCCAGATTCAATCGCAATACAACCAACAGAGATAGTAGAAAAATTCAACCTGTTGGCCAAAATGAAGATACTAAGAATAGAAGAATAATAGTTGATAAATTCATGGTGTCAATTCACCCAACACATGAACCATACATCTCCCAATATCCTTCAGACTACCTTCAGATTCAATGCATAAGACAGATCCAACAACACAGTCGAATTGACCAGCGGCAGCATTCCACGCACATCAGACCAGTCAGATGCGGAACCTTAATATTTCCAAGTACCCAAATATTTTTTATATACTTATCTAATTTTTTCCTCTCTTGTTCTACATTTTGTAAACAATCAATGTAAACACAATTTTTTTTTACTCCCCTCTTTCTCAAGACAAGCAAGGAATTGAGGTGGGGAAAGATGTTGTAAGGGCTATTTGACTCTGTCGACTAGACCCAACAATTGACTAAGAGATATTCAATCCACTGTCAAAGTTAGAATTATAATTCAATCAAAGTCTCTGTTAACCGACCGACCCAGGAAGTTAAGTAGTTACAACTTCCTGGTAACTAACCATATAGGTATAAATAGACAAGATCTATGAGAAAGATTGTATTTGTTGTGTTGTATTTACATATCATATAATAAAGTCTTGTTCTTTGGGATTCCACTAATTTTTGTATGTCTCTTCCTATATGTATATGAATATATGCTTTGTTATGTGTTGAACTAATGGTAACAATCCCTTACTTTTCCCTAGATTACAACAAGATCCCACATTCATCAATAATTTTTGGCAAGTGTTGTTTAAACTTCAAAGTAACTGGTTAAAAATGAGCATTGTATAAACCAATACTCAAGTTATATAGACCATATAAGATCATTTAACACATTGGACAAGTGGCCTACAATCTATCACTTCCAACCCACTCCAATATTCCAGTTTTTCATGTGTCTTGTCTAAAGAAGGTAATGGGATAGAATTGTAGGGTGCAAACTAGTTTTCCATAACTTGATGAATAAGGGCCCATTTGGCTCTAGCTAGAAGAAATATTGGCTACCAGAGAGTTTCAAATGCATCAATGCACAGTCTAAGAAGTATTTATCCAGTGGAAAAATATGTAGCCAAAAGATGTTGCATGGGAACCAACAACGATTCTGAAAAAAAATTCCCACCTCTATCCTTGAGGACAATGTTGCTTTGAACATAGATGTTAAGAACCAAATATCAATATAGCATAGAAAAACATCAGAATAAGTACTCAATGCCTTAAAAAAAAGATAAATTCAGATAATAAGCCTCTTCAAGGGGGCAACCTCCTTATGCCCACATAAATGTACAATTACCAGATGATTCAAAATGAAAATGTCTCCTTGGTATATATAAGAGACTAGGAGGTATAATTACAACTAATGGCCTAAAGCCGACATAAATAAAATAACATTACTAATATAATATGCCCCAATTAATGGGTAATCATCCACTATTTAGGGCTTAACATGCCCCTCCCCTTGAGACAAGTGTTGTCCGCAACGCTTGAGTAACTATGGATGCTTCTGTATAAAAGACTCATCTTACCAAGTGGAATCTTCAGCCGGTAGTTTCCTCCATTTAATGAGATACTCTGAAATGGATATATTCCTCAGCTAGCAAATTCTTGTGTCAGGGATGGCTTCAGGCTCCAATATGATTTTTCCTTCCTTTTCAAGTTCTAGAAATATAGTTTGAACTGGGATCTTTTTACCTATAACCTTCTTTAAGCATGAAACATGGAAAACTGGGTGTACTCATGAAGACGCAGGCAACTCTAATTTGTATTCCATAGTACCAATCTTTTGCAACACCTTATA
>SNQJ01S0082381.1:7837-43029 GCA_010110895.2 Picea sitchensis
AAACACTATTGGGTCCATTACCCAAACCTTTGTGCTACGGGTCTTTCTTCAAGGGTTGACATCAATGACAACCAACCTTAATCAACAATCAATTCTAAGACTGATACCCTAGTTGCCTCCTACATCCTTTATTTATTTTACAAAAGATGGGTTAAAACCCTTACATTGAAAAAAACCCTAATTTCTAAGTGGACTCCACTTATCCACTTTTTAACTCCTTGCACGCAGTTGGTCATAGATCCAACCGTTCCTTGTGTTGATATTCCTTCTTTCCTAGCGCACTACTTCCTTTTCACTTTGTCATGTTGGGCTCCCTTATTTTCTTGTGTGTGCTGCTTCCTTTCATCCATTTTTCCTTGCTTATTGTGCTTCACTCCCAAAATTCCCTACTCCAATAGGCCCCCAACACTAAATTGTGGCTCATTCCGAGCCACTCAGGTCGTGTGTGCTTTCTAAACTGATTTTTCTAAGTCCTGGAACTTCTTTTCCAAGTCATCCCCCTTTATCTTTAGCTATGCATTATTTTCTGTGAGGGTCTCCATGACCTGTGCTGTAATGTGATTCTTCAACACTTTTATGCTTTCTGAGTGCACCTGTTCCATTCTGGATTTCTCCGCTTCCATCTATGTTATCAAATTTTCTACTTGGTCTTGCAAGGGCTCCAATTGAGTCTGTCTGGTCCATCGTTCCTCCAAGATTGTATTTGATTTTGCTTGCAGGTTTTTCATTTCTTGCACGACCCTTAGTCTCTCCAAGATAAGCATTGTCTTCTACCTCTTCTTTAGGTCATGGACTACTACGTTCAACTTTTCTTCTTTTTGATCCCACTGCTGGATCCTTTCATCTTCTGCCAGGATTGTCCAAAGTTTCACAGTCCTCTCGTAAAGTTCTGTGATTTCCTTGACGTCCAGCGCAATATGAAATGTTTGTTTTGTGGCATGCTGCTCCCTTTCGGATATGACCTCAGGCGAGGTAGTTGGTGTCATTTTCTCCACCAATTCTCTTATCTCTTGTTTGTATTCCTCCATATTTTGTGCTATCTTCTTTAGATTTTCTTCTGCGTTGATTTGTCATGCTAGTGCACTCTCTGGAATTGTTTGGAATACTTCTTCAAGTCTTTTCTCCAATCTATCCGCGTGTCATTTTTATTCCTCATGTTCTATCTGTACCTTTGTAAGAACTGTTTCTAGTACCTCCTTGGCTACCCTGGCTGTCTCCATGTTTTGTGCATCTGTCCTGTATCTGAATTGGACTTCATGCACCACACTTATCTGCAAATTATATAAGGCCTTGGTTGGTATCCTTGCCAATACCAACTCCATCTATTGTACATCCATAACTTGTTTCTGCTCCATTTCCTGATCAATTTTCAACATATCTTTGGTAATGCTAAATTTTTGGCTTTCCAATGTTGTTAGCTGCACTGTCTCTTCCTCATTTTGCATGGGTTGTTCTTGCGTTTTTTGTTGCTGTGTTTTTCCTTCATGTTGTGCCTTGGTCAATTGTATCTACTCTAATACTTGCTTGACATATGTCAGTTGTTGCATTATCCTTTCCCTTTGTTTTTATTCCTCCTCATATTCTTCGGTGGGGCGGTCTTGTACTCTCTCCACGACTAATTCTGCATCGTCCTCTGTTATGGTGTATTCTAGGACTACCTTGTGCGCTCCACCTGACTGAACAATCATTCTCTTTAGTGACCTTGGCTATGTTGGAACTGTTGTGCCTGGGGTATCTAGTATACTTCCTCCTGCTTGTCCCTTCTATGCAGGGATGCTCTCCTTCCTTTATGTCATGCCATTAGTATTTTTCACGCGATCCTTTTGCTGTGTAACTAGCTTGGGGATAATGATCCAAAAATGATCCATAGAAGGCTAAGAACAACTCAGAACACACATAAGCAACTTAGAACGCTCAGAATGGCTTCAACAAACAACAAAAGGGAAAAAATTAAAAGTTCCCAAAACTCATTGAAAAAGGAATGATCGCGAAGAGCACGTCACAATCTTTTTAATGGTGCAAACGACTCATCAAACGAAGTTACATATCAAAATTTATAAGTGGTCAAAGTTGAGTCAAACTTGATCAAAAGTCAAAAAGTCAAAGTGACACATGGCACCACTACAAGGGTGAAACTTAGAACGTCTGTACATCTGAGTTGGCATGGGATGACATGGTAAGGATGGTAGACATGTGGGCAAGTTAGGTGATGACACATGTCAGTTTCATGGGCAAATCAGATTGTGACAAGTGGCAGTTTTGTGGACAAATTATATGGTGCCATGTGGCCCAGTCATGGGCTGTGACATGGCACCCCTCCAATGGTTGATGTGTGTAAAATTTATATGACTTACCAAGAGTCGAACTCATGACCTCTTACTGGCCCAAAGGCCCCACAAATCCGCGCTACCAATACACTATACTATAGACCTTGTTAGTATTATGGTACATATTACATTTAAGTTTAAGGGTTTGAACTAGGCACCAAAGGAAAGGGGCTAGGCCTTTAGCCCAGCCCCTGATTACATGTTTAGCCCATACGACCATGTCCACCACCAGTCTAGGGGCTTGTTCCACCATTTTAATAACTCCTGCCATAAATAACCATTTCACCATTTTAGTAGAGCGCGCCCGCCATATTTAGTAAAACTGCCAAACAATATGTCTGATATAGCGGTGTCCATGAGATTTGATCTTGGGACCTCTGCTAACTAAGCACCTAAACTTATCCTCCATAACCAATGCGCCCAACCTCCTCATTATTGCATAACCGCCTGAGTATTTGTATAAGAAGGGGTTTTGAGCAGTGCATTTAGAATACAAGAGCACGAGAAGTGAGACCAAGCACGCCTGTACGGATCTGTACGGAATTGGGTGCAATTTTAAATATTTTGGCACGCAGTCTGATATTTTCATCATTTCTTGCAGGAGCAGTGACACACAAATTGAGGCAAGGGTGCCTCTTGGGCCAAAAAGTGTTCGACTCGGATCAAGGCACGGAGACAATCATTTTTAGGTAAAATGACGCCACAAACGCAGTGGTGGTGTTATTTTTCTGATCTGAGCAAACCTTCTGTAGCTTAACTCCATAATGATGTATAATTATGTAGTTTGCTCAATTTTTTTGCCGAGTTAATATAAAGACCTACCCATTTGAGAGCAGGACCTAGAGACGTAGTCCACCAGGGATGAACTCTGTTATCAAGTTCTTTGTTTTCGTATTGCATGCTTATGTCTCTTTCCTTTTGAGCTTTTCCTTCTTTATGGTGTACTTTTGTTTATGCTCATTTAATAAAATTATTTAATAAGTCACCTGACGAAAAGATCCCGGATCATGTTGGTATCAGAGCAGTCGTCTTTGACTTGAATTGTTGAGTATGAATGCTTACTAGGTCCAAGCATAATCAGGGTGAAGGAACTCTTAATACGTTCAATCCCGAAGTTGGTCGTGCATTCCGAAGGAAGAAGATGGCAGAAGAGGACAAGTGTGATGAACAGGAGAAAAAATTTCACATGGTCTTTTATCGCATGTCAGAAATGGTCGAACGAATGTATGGAGATTACGAGAAGAGGATGAAGAAGAAAGGTAAGAAAAAGGAAGCACCACCAGATGATGATGCTTCGGTAAATCAAGGGGCTAGAGGAGATCCTCCCAATCCTCTGTCTTCACATTCAAGTCCTAGTTCTTCTTCCTTTGAGCATTCTCATCACTCTCAACATTCTAACCATAAAGCCTCTTTTAAGAAACCATTATTAAAGCTTGATGTAAAGTTTGATTTACCTATGTTTAATGGAGATGCTAATCCTAAAAAGTTAGATAATTGGATACGATAGGTTGAAATATATTGTCATGTTCAACATATTAACGACGATGAAGTTAAAGTGCAATTGACTTCTCTTCGATTTGAAGGCACCGCTCTCCTATGGTGGGAGAGAAAGCTACATGACATAAGTAAGTGTGGTAATCTTCTTTCCTCATGGTTGGAATTTAAAATAGATATAAGGAAGAAATTCTATCCACTAGGGTATTTACATAAAGCAATGATGGAATGGCAAATTTTAAGGCAGAGTAAAGGTCAGGCTGTACAAAGTTTTACAGAAGAATTTAGGAAGAAATCTCTAGCATTAAATATTCCTTTGGATTATTATGAAACTTTAATGAAGTATATTGGCACAATTCACGATTATATTCGTCATACTTTGCTCTTGTTTAACCCCACTAGTCTTGAAGAAGTTTGTGTGCAAGCCACTCACCTTAAGAATAGGGGGAAACATGTTCAAGAAGATCCCATGAAGAAACCTTCCAATTTCCCACACAATACTTTCAAGAAGTTCAAAAGGAAGGACAAGAAGCCCACTACAGTAACGAGAGAGGGAGGAAAACCATCTTGCACTAATTGCAAGAAGGGCAGTCACGATGAAGAACACTGTTGAAAATTGCATCCAGAAAAGAAACCAAAATAGTTCGGTGGAAAGCGGAAGACAAAGACTGTTGCTACAGTGCAACAAGATGTTGGTTCTGAATCAGGAGACGAAGGAAAGTTCACAGTGGCTAGAGTACAAGGTAAATATTCTCTTCATGCTAGTTCAATTTCCAGTGATGAATCTCATATTGATGAAAAAAAGAGGAATGAGTTATTTCATATACAAGTTGTATCTAAACATACTAAGATAGATACACTATTTGATCTGGGTTCCCAAGTAAACTTAATATATGGAACACTTGTCAAGAAGTTGGGTCTTGTAATGAAACCACATCCAAATCCTTACCCTCTTGGTTGGGTATGTGATAAAGAAAAACTTAATGTCACCAAACAATGTAGGGTCAGATTTGTTATTGCTTCAAAGTTGATTGATGAAGTGGATTTGGAAGTTGTACCACTTGATATACATGGCATAGTGTTGGGGAGTCCTTATCTTTATGATAGAAAAAAAATATTCTTTCATCATGAGAACAAATACCACTTTACTAAAGGGGGAGTGGAATATATTGTTAGAGCTCACAACATGAGGGTAAATACAACACTTGTTAGTAAAGGGAAAATGAAAAGACTCATAACCATTAATAAGAGATATGTACTCATGGTCGTCAAAGAGAAAGGATTTGATCCGTCTCATAAAAAGGAATTAATCCATATTGTTTCTAAGTATGATGATATTTTTCAGGAACCATATAAATTACCTCATAAGAGGGAAATCCAACATGAGATACGTCTTCAACAAGATTCTCCTCTTCCTAATGTGGCCATGTACAAGATGTCATTTGTGGAGATGACAAAGATCAAGAAATAGGTACAAGGCTTATTGGATCAAGGGGTCATCAGGCCCAGTTCATCTCCTTGTGGTTATCCTATTGTGATGGTGCTAAAGAAAGATGGAACATGGCGAATGTGTGTCGATTACCGAGATTTGGATAAAATCACGGTGAAAAATCGATACCCTCTTCCTCGTATAGATGATTTACTTGATCAGTTGAAGAATTTTGTTTATTTCACCAAGTTGGATTTGCACAGTGGATATCATCAAATTAGGGTTGTAGAAAAGGATGCATGGAAGACTACCTTTAAAACCAAACAATGATTGTTTGAGTGGTTAGTTATGCCATTTGGGATTTGCAATGCTCCAACAACTTTCATGTCTGTGATGAATGATGTATTTAGGCCTTTACTAGATAAATTTGTGATTGTATATTTATATGACATTCTTGTTTTTAATGGGACCTGGGATGAACATGTAAGGCATGTAAAACAAATATTGGATACTTTGCAAAGGGAAAAGTTGTATGTGAAAATGTTGCAATGTGAATTTGGCAAGACTGCACTTGTATAATTAGGTCATATTGTAGGAGGAGGACAATTGAAGAGTGATCCTTCCAAAATTGAAGTAATTGTAAATTGGCCTGATACAACAAGTGTAACCGAGATCCGAAGCTTCTTAGGTGCAGTCCAATATTGGAGGAGGTTCATTCCCAACTTCTCCTTTATAAAAGATCCTTTGCATGCCTTAACCAATGTGAAGAACACTTTTCAGTGGGAAGGAAAGCAACAAAAATCTTTCAACATTTTGAAGGAGAAGATCAGTACCGCACCAATATTAGCACTGTCGAATCTTCAACAGTTGTTCGAGATCGAGACAGATGCCAACAGATACGCTATGGGTGCAATATTGATGCAATATCGTAAGCCTATCTGTTAGCACTCCGAGAATTTTAACCAAGATATCATTAACTATCCTACATATGATAAAGAGTTGTATGCATTAGTTCAAAGCGTAAAGAAATGTAAGCATTACTTGTTAGGGAAGGAAACAATTATACATACAGATCACCAGCCCTTACAGTATCTTCAAGCACAGACCAAACTGCAACAATATCGACACTACAAATGGATGGGTTTTCTACAACAATTTCATTTGGTAATCAAGTACAATAAGGGTACAAGTAACAAGGTAGCTGATATTCTTTCTAGACCTCCTATTGCTGCTTCTATTATTTTGAAGAATACTTCTTTATCTCATTATATCTATGCAGAACAATATGCCATCGATGAAGATTTTAAAGAAGTATATGAGAAGCTAACCCATGGTGCACAGGTAGAGAACTATTGTCTGCAGGGAAACTTACTCTATCATCTTGGGAAGCTATGTATTCCTACAAGTGAACGAGTCCATGTGATATGAGAAGCTTATACTTCTCTTGTGTTTGGGCATTTTGGGGTAGGAAAAACTATGGCTCATTTGCAGAGGTTTTGTTATTGGCCTCAAATGAAAGCAATTGTAACTAAATATGTGAAGGGGTGTGTGATGTGTTCTACTTGTAAGCCCACTAATAGAAAATTGGGGCTATACTCACCACTTCTTGTTCCATCCCATCCATGGAAAATCATTTCCATGGATTTTGTAGGGGGTTTACCCATGACTAGAGGGGGTCATGATTATTTGTATGTCATAGTGGATAGGTTCAACAAGATGTGTATCTTGATGCCATGTAAAAAGAATATCATTGCTAAGCAGACTGTTAATCTCTTCTTTCAGTATGTTTGGGTTCACTTTGGGTTACCCACGTCCATTTTCTTGGATCGAGATACTCGATTCCTTAGGGATTTTTGGACTAGCTTGTGGAGAATGATGGACACCAAATTGAAGAGGAGAAATGCTTTCCATCCACAGACTAACAGACAGATAGAGGTGGTAAATAGAACAATGGTACTTTTTCTTCGAGGCTATTGCAACAAGCATCCTAAGTTATGGGATGAGCAGATACCTTATGTACAACATGCTTATAACCAAGCTTTACATTTATCCACCTAGAGTTCACCTTTTGAGACATGTTTTGGGTACCTACCTAAGGTTCCTTTGGACTTTATGTATGGGAAAGATGCCGATGTGAATGAAGAATGAACAGAGGACAAAGCCCACAAGTTCATTCAGAGGATTCAACATATACACCAAGCAGTTAGGGAAAAGTTGAAGAATAGTCAAGCATAGTAGAAAGCTCAGCATGACAAACACAAGCTTGATTATCAGTTCCAGGTTGGAGACCGGGTATGGCTTCACATCAACAAGGAACGATTGAAGGGTGAAGGCAAGAAACTCAAGACCATCCGATATGGACCCTTCACTATTTTTGAGAAAAGCGACACTAACACTTTTCATTTATATCTTCCACCCTATGTGCCGACTTACTTCATTGTGAACGTAGATAACTTGAAACTTTTTGAGCCTCCCATGATCATGGATCAGGATTAAGAAGTTTCAATACCTTTTGTTGATGAGTTTTCACCTAAGTAATTGGATGAGTTACATGAATATATCATCCTGGACAGAAGGACGAGGACTTCACGCAGGGGTGATGTTGATTATCTTCGAGTAGGATTAAAGGGAACACATCCAAGTAAGGAAAAGTGGATTGAGAAGGACAAGGTGAGGGGACTCTTCCCTCACTTACCAGTTGAGTAATGAATGATTTTGGTGGTCCAAAAATCTCTCAGTGGGAAGGTGTGATCCAAAAAGGATCCAAAGAAGGCTAAGAACAATTCAGAACACACATAAGCAACTTAGAATGCTTAGAATGGCTTCAACATACAACAAAAGGGAAAAAATTCAAAGTTCCAAAAACTCAGTGAAAAGGGTAGTATCACGAAGAGCACGTCACAAGATTTCTAACGACGCAAACGGCTCGTCAAATGGAGTTACGGATCAAAAGTTATAAGCGGTCAAAGTTCAGTCAAACTTGGTCAAAAGTAAAAAAGTCAAAGTGAGACGTGGCACCACTACAAGGGTGACACGTGGCATGTCTATAAAAATTATTTGTCATGGTATTACGTGGCAAGGATGGCAGACACATGGGAAATTTAGGTGATGACATGTGTCAGTTTCATGGGCAAATTAGATTGTGACAAGTGGCAGTTTTGTGGACAAATTATATGGTGCCACGTGGCCCAGTCATGGGATACTACATGGCACCCCTCCAATGGTTGATGTGTGTAAAATTTATATGAATCCCAAAAATTTGAACTCATGACTTCTCAGTAGCCCAAAGGCCCCACAAATCCGGACTACCAATACACCATACTGTGGACCTTGTTAGTATTATGGTACATATTACATTTAAGTTTAAGGGTTTGAACTAGGCGCCAAAGGAAAGGGGCTAGGCCTTCGGCCCAGCCTTTTATTACATGTTTATCCCATACGACCATGTCCACTGCCATCATAGGGGCTTGTGCCGTCATTTTAACAACTCTTGCCATAAATAACCATTCCACCATTTTAGTAGAGTGGGCCCGCCATATTTAGTAAAACTGCCAAACAATATGCCCAATAAAGAGGAGTCCACGGGATTCGATCCTGGGACCTCCACTAACTAAGTGCCTAAAATTAGCCTCCATAACCAATTTCCCCCAACCTCCTCATTACTGCATAACCACCTGATTATTTGTATAAGAAGGGGTTTCGGGCAGTGCATGCATAAGACAAGAGCAAGAGAAGTGAGACCAAGAGCGCCCATATGGATCTGAATGGACTTGGGTGCGATTTTCAATATTTTGGCACGTAGTCCAAGATTTTTATCATTTATTGTAGAAGTAGTGGCATGCAAATTGAGGCAAGGGTGCCTCTTGGGCCAAAAAGTGTCTAACTCAGATCGAGGCGTGGAAACAATCATTTTTAGGTAAAACGATGCTACAAACGCAGTGGTGGTGTTATTTTTATGATCTGAGCAAAGATTCTATATATTAACTCCAAAATGAGGTATACTTATGTATTTTGCCCAATTATTTTGCCCAATTCTTTCATGGAGTTAATAAAAAGACCCACCCATTGGAGAGCAGGACCCAGAGACGTAGTCCACTAGGGACGAACTCCGTTATCAATTTATTTGTGTTCATATTGCATGCTTATGTCTCTTTCCTTTTGATATTTTCCTTCTTTATGGTGTACTTTTTTTTATGCTCATTTAATACAATTCTTTAATAATTCACCTGACGAAAATATCCTGGATCAGATAGTCTTCTTCTTTGTTGCTACACTCCCCCTCTGTTGGCTTCGTGCTCCTTTCTGATGCTCTTGTATTTGCTTCTGGGGTACCCTTCCTTTGTGATGAGCTTGTTTCTGCAGGTTGTTTGTCCTTTGCTGGCTGCTTGGCCTTTGCTGGCTACTTATCCTTTGGTTGTTCTACTAGAACCTTCCATTCTTCTTGCCAGTTTTTTATCACCCATAATAATTCTTCTGTTGTGAAGCAGTATCTCATCTACAACCACTCTTTCTCTGGATCCCTTTTAGGCTAGATCCAATTATTGTGTCATGATGCTTTAAAGTTTGCTATCATTTTGTACTCCTCCACCACCTCTAGTGGGATCCTCCAAGTCTATTCCACCTTTTCTTGGATTTCTTCAAGGTATGTTTTGAATATGATGGTATTTTCTTGTCTTTATCTTATGATAGTTGTGTGCCACAATGATTCATACTGTGTTGCGCAACATCTTCCAGTTTCTGACAAAACATGGTGTATTTGGGGTGCTTCTAACCCACTAGTGAAATCAATATAAGGAGCCAGGAGTAATGGAACTTCGTTCTTATGTCCTGGGAATCCTTGCAATCAACCAAAACAAATTCAAGCAAATATGGGCTCTAGCTCAATATAGTTCCCTTCGTGCACTGCATGACTACTGCTATTACGCTTGTTGGAACTTCCTCCTTGTGACACTTTTTGAGTAATTTAAAGGCCATGATTTTGGTTGCTAGTTGTGTTGCTCGTTCACTTATCTTGTTGATAATGATCTCCCTGGATCCTCTCTCTGTACCATAAGTCTGCTTCATCTCTTTTTCCAAGGCTTTCTCCTTGGTCTTGTCATCAAGGTACTGTATAGGTGGATCACCATTGGTGGGCATACCTGTTATCTTGGATATCAAGTCGACGTCGATGGAAACTTGTGTATCCAACCACAAAGTACCTCCATGTACTACTGCCAGTAACTGCTTGATGCAGTTATTTACGTCCTTGCCCCTGCCAAAGTGTGGGATCTCCAACAAGTTCATTATACATGTATTGTATAGCCCTTGTATCCATTGTTTAGGTTGCATTATGGGTACTCCTGTCGCACTGACCCCTCTTCTTTCTAAGTATACCTACTGCACGAACTCTGGGAATTTATCTGTGTCCCTTACATCATGGTCTGAATAACACAGTTTATCTATGCATCCAAGTAAGTCCGCGACAATATTTTTGCCTGCTGGTATGCGCGGTAACACCATGGTTACCTCTTGTTGTTTGCACGGGAACCTCTGTGTTAGAAAAATAGAAACATAGAGCAATAAAATAAAACAAATGCAGAAATAAAACATAGAAGATACACAATACAATAGAGACACAGATATACGTGGTTCACCCAGTGTGGGATACAACCTACAACACACCCGTTGTAACTTCCTCTTCTTTTTGTCACAGTGTCCTCACTCAAAATACAATATTCACAATAATACATAGCCGCAATACATTTCCCTCATAAAAAAGGGTTGCCTTCTAGGAAAAAACACCCTAACATAACTTCTACCATTAGATCTATGACCTTATAATGAACGGTCCAAATTTACTTTGAAATTACAATATACATTTACAAGGTAATTTTTCCTTCAGGGGATTCGCCCCCAAACCCCCATTGGGGAATGCTGTTCCTCGAACAAGCCCCCTTGCACTCCCCCTAAGAAACCCCCGCTTGCACTCCCCCGTGTGGAGGAGTGTACATTATTCCGGGGTGTAAAGTCTTAATGGGGTATAAACACGACTGAAAAAAAGGGACTTTGAATCAAGAAAATAATTAGGCTCCACAACCAACAATCTCCCACTTGGAGACTGATCTCAACAACACCATCGCTACTGTATATGCTAGACTATGATCCTTCTTGAAACCAACAAATTTCTCATCTTCACCTTCATGCTTGAAGACCAACTGAAACTGAGTAGGAACTCAATTTATCCTTGGTTACTCCCTTTGTTAACATGTCTGCAGGATTCTGGCTAGTGTGTATGTTTTCCAACTTCAAATGTCCATCTTCCAAGACATATCGTATAAAATGGTACCTAAGTTGTATATGTTTAGTTTTTGAATGGAAGGCTGAGTTCTTTGCAAGATGAATGACACTCTCATTGTCACAGTACATCCTGCTATTCTCCTGCTTGTTTCCCAATTCCTCCATAAAACTCTGTAACCAAATCATTTCTTTACTAGCCTCTAGAGCAACAACATACTCTGCTTCTATTGTTGAAAGTGCAACAACCTTTTGCAGTTTCGAAATCCAACTTGCTACTGTTCCACCTATAGTAAAAACATACCCTGTGGTGCTCCTCCTGATATCTTTATCACCTACCATATTTGAATCAACATATCCATGTAGAACAATGTCTGAACCTCCAAAACATAATGCATGAGTAGCATTACCTCTCAAATACCTGAGAATCCACTTTACTTCCTCCCAATGTTCTTTACCTACATTGTTCATATACCTTCTCACAACTCCCACTGCATGTACAATATCTAGTCTTGTGCAAACCATCGCATACATCATGTTGCCATTTGATGATGAATAAGGGACCCTGGACATGTATTCTATCTTCTCCTATGTCTTGGGACACATTTCCTTAGTTAATTTTAAATGGATGGCCAAAGGTGTACTAACTGGTTTTTCATTATGCATTCTAAACCTCTTCAACACCTTCTCTATGTACTCACCCTGAGACAATGTCAATTTGTGATTTTTCCTGTCTCTTATTATTCTCATACCAAGGATTTTCTTTGCAGCACCCAAATACTTCCTCGCAAATGAATTAGTTAATTTCTTCTTGAGCACATTTATATCTTGCATATTAGACCCTGCAACAAGCATGTCATCTACATAAAATAGCAAGATCATATAACTTCCATTTTCTAGCCTTTTAAAATAAACACAGTGATCAGAATGACATCTACTAGAACCTTGTTCTGTCATAAACCTGTCAAACTTCAAATACCACTACCTTGGAGCTTGCTTTAGGCCATAGAAGCTCTTCTTCAACCTGCATACCAAATTTTCCTTCCCTTTGATCTCATACCCCTGTGGCTACTGCATATAAATCTCTTCCTCCAAATCCCCATAGAGAAAAGTTGTTTTTATATCTAATTGTTCAAGATGTAAATCTTCTATTGCCACAAGACTTAAAATAGTCCTAATGGAAGTCATTTTAAAAACAAGAGAAAATATTTAATCCAAATCTATACCTTTCTTTTGTGCAAACCCCTTTACAACAAGTCTAGCCTTGTACCATTTTTTGCCTCCATCTTCTTCCTTCAATTGGTAAAACCATTTATTCTATAATTCTCTTTTTCATGTAGGAAACTGAACCAAATCCCAAGTATGGTTATTTACTAGGGAATCCATTTCCTCTTTCATACCTTGCTCCCACTTCTTTTTGGTGTCTACCTGTATTTCCTCTTCATAACATTCTGGTTCACTAGAATCAATGAACAATAAATAATACAATGAAGGAGAGTATCATTTAGGGGGTCTACTTAACCTGGTAGATCTTCTAACAAGACTTGCAGGAGTTTGAGGTACCTACTACTCCTGTTGTTGTACATTTTGATTTTCTGGTACCTTTGGAATTTCTTTTTCAGTGATCTCATCAAGCATTGTGTATTCTGGCTTTTCTTTTTCCTGTTTCTTTCCCTGCAACTGATCTTTGTACATGAAATTCTCATTGATTATGACATCTCTACTCCTAATGATTTTGTGATTTTCATAATCCCATAAGCGATAACCAAAATCATTAACACCGTATCCAATAAAGGTACACTTCTTGGATTTTGCCTCAAGCTTTGTTCTATTTTCTTTATCAATATGGACAANTGTTCTATTTTCTTTATCAATATGGACAAATGCTTCACAACCAAAAGTATTAAAAAATGAATAGTTTACCTTTTTACCTTTCCATGCTTCCTCTGGAATTCTACCATCCAAAGATCTTGAAGTTCCTTTGTTTATTAAGTAAACAACAATATCTACAACATCTTCCCAGAGCTATAAGGGCAAACCATCATGCAATTTCATACTCCTTGCACGCTCCATGATTGTCTTGTTCATCCTTTATGACACACCATTTTCTTGTGGTGTTCATGGAACTGTTGTTTCTCTACGAATCACATGGTATGAACAATAATCATCAAACTCCTTGATGCAAATTCACCTCCATTTTCTAATCTGATACACTTCAACCTTTTTCTTGTCTCATTCTCAACCAAAGCTTTCTATTTCTTAAAAGTATCAAAAACATCAGATTTTTGTCGAATGCAATAAACCCAAGTTTTTCTAGTTGCATCATCTATAAAAGTAACATAATAATGAGAGCCATTAAGATATGATACTTGAGCTACTCCCTATACATCTATATGCACAAGATCTAATCTTTCACTCTTATTTTCTTTTCCGACTCTGAGAAATCTGACTCTCTTTTGTTTTCCATAAACACAATGCTCACTGAAATCCAAATCAATTTGTTTAAGATCTGGAAACAAATTTCTTTTGTGAAGTATCTGCATCCCCTTCTCACTCATGTGTCCAAGCCTATGATGCCACAATGTTGTATCCACTCACGTAGAAGCTAAAGAGATAGAAGAGTCAGTGTTACCAATACATAAATACAATGTACCTATCTTCTCTCCTTTTGCTATCACCAATGATCCTTTCATGACCTTCCACACCTTATCTATAAATATGGATATACAACCTTCACTTTCCAACTGCCCCGTTGAAATCAAATTTTTCTTTAGATCTGGAACATGTCTTACCTATTTCAACAACCATTGGTTTTCATTCCTTTGCTTTATTTTTACCTTTCCCATTCATACAATTTTGCATGATGCATCATCACCCAAATGAACCTGTCCAAAATCACCTTGAACATAATTTAGAAAATGTTTCCTATGGGGTGTGGCATGAAATGAATCCCCTAAATCTACTGCCCAAGACTCAAAAATATTATCTACAGAAAGAATCAAAGTATCTTGTAACACATCACCTGTTACATGTGCTTCCTAATTTTTCTCATGCTGTCCATCTCTTTGTTTCTTTGGAGCTCTGCAGTCTTTCTTCAGATGTCCTTTCTTCCCACAATTCCAACACTCTATCTTTCCTAGTATGTATTTGGATATGCCCTTCCTATAATTCCCACGGTTTCCTGAGTCCTTTCCTGTATCCTTTTGTCTTCCCCTCTTCTCCATTTTTAACACATTACTTGATGTCTCACTTGTGCTTTTCCATCACATTTCCTCGCTAAGGATAACACCAACAACATCATCAAATTTTAGAGTGTTTGAACCAGAGACAAATTTACTTACAACCATGACCAATCCATTCCATCTTTATGGAAATGAGAACAATATTAGAAGAGCCCTAACCTCATCATCAAAGTCCAATTTTATAGAACTTAGTTGATTAATAACCGTATTAAATTCATTTAAATGATCTGCAAAAGAACCACCTTCTGACATATTCATATTAAATAATCTCTTCATCAGAAATACCTTATTGGACACCAAAGTTTTTCATACAATTTATCCAATGCATTCATTATCTCCTTCGTTGTCTTTTCTTCTGAAATATTGAAAGCCACCGACGCTTCCAGGCTCAACCGTATCGTTCCTAGTGCCTTTCTGTCAATAACCTCCCATTCTTCATCCTTCATGGCCGTCGACTTCTTTGTTATTCCACCAGATGGTAGGAATAGATCCTTCTGATATAATTAATCTTCCATATGCATCTTCCATAACTCATGGTTTTGGCCATTAAATTTATCGACCCTAAACTTTCCATCTTCCGCCATTGCTTCCACTCGAACTAGGAACCCTTTTTTTCTGTGAGTTACCTTTCACTCTGATACCAATTGTTAGAAAAATAAGATCGTAGAGTAATAAAATAAAACAAATGCAGAAATAAAACACAAAAGATACACAATACAAGAGAGACACAGATATAAGTGGTTCATCTAGTGTGGGCTACGTCCACCACAAAAATTGACAGGTCCTTAATTTATTATTATCCAGCAAATGAAGGGATACAACCTACATCACACCCTCTGCAACTTCCTCTTCTTTCTCTCACAGTATCCTCACTCAGAATACAATATTTGCAATAATACATAGCCACAATACATTTCCCTCATAAAAGAGGGTTTCCTTCTAGGGAAAAAAACCCTAACATAACTTCTACCATCATATTTGCGACCTTATAATGAATGGTCCAGATTTACTATAAAATTACAATATACATTTACAAGGAAAATTTTCCTTCGGGAACCCCCATCGGGGAACACTATCCCCCGAGGGCCTGCTTTCCCCTAGATCCCACAGCCGGGGAGATGGCCCCTCAGAACCCGCAGGAGGGGAAATCCCCCCTTATACTCCCTTGCGTGGAGGAGTGTACATTCTTTTGGGGTGTAAATTCTTCATGGGGTATAAAAATGGCTGAAAACAAAGGGATCTGAATTAGGAAGATAATCAGGCTCCACAACCAACACTCTAGACCTGTTGTTTCCCTTCCCCTTTCCTGGCGCACTTG
Source organism: Picea sitchensis (assembly GCA_010110895.2). NCBI lineage: Eukaryota > Viridiplantae > Streptophyta > Pinopsida > Pinales > Pinaceae > Picea > Picea sitchensis. Next base: position 23,921 of record SNQJ01S0082381.1, read on the forward strand.
AGGGCCTACTTCCTGGTAGGTTTTCTCTTCCTCCTCTTCCTCTTCGCTAGGATTCTTCTGTGCAATGGTCTCCGCTGCTGGTGTTTGTTCCTGCTATGCTTGTTCTATGCCAGCTTGAGTCCTCGACTCGTCGGACTCAATCCTTTCCTCATCTACTTCTTCTATGGGATGAACTATTTCCTGCGTCGGGTTTGGCTCTACTTCTATGTTTGGTGGGTCAATCTGCATCTATTTTGTTTTCTCCGTGATGAGTGTAAGGATTGTCAATTTTGGGGAAGTAATGGGGCCGATATCAAGCACTCCCTCCGTTTGCGTAGGGGTCTCTACCTCCATTGCTAGCTCCAATGGTGACATGTTGTTCATGCGGGTTCTCCTCGACATATGGATGGGTGCTCCAACTTTGGGTGGTGCCATCGTGATGGAATCTAAATGAGTTTTGTCTGAAATATCACTATCATCCTGCTAAATCATTGGTTTGCTTCTTCGCTTCTCTCTGTGTATCTCTGTGTTCACTTGAATTCATAATGCGGCTTGTTGAACCCTAATTTTTCTTATAAAGTATTGTCATAAATTCCCCAAAGCTTGCCAGGGATGAGTCCTCAATTGTCATAAATGTTTGTTTCGCGCCTTCTTTTTCTAGTGACCGATTTTTCTTTTTCTCGATTGTTTTCTTTTTCTGGTGTGCTGTATTTTTCTACTATGATACCTCTCTGGCGCGTTGGTATTTCATTCTTTCATATCTATCCCACACACAATATCTTCACTTCTTTTCGCCCCGAATTTCTATCTGCTATGCACTATCATCCTCAACTATCTGTCTAACACTTATTCCTCTGACTACTTCTTTTTGGTTTTTTCTTCATTTTTCTAGTTTTCTTTTCCTTTTTCTTCTTTTAACTCCTACTATTTACAATATGTACAAGTATACTTTGCTATGCTGCAACTATTGAGGGTTAGTGGGTCGACTTTCCATGTACATTTTTAGTCGACTACCATTCAATAGTTGTTGAAATTCCCTACCTGCTAAATCCTGTAGCTGTACAACACCTCCATATGTGATAAAATTTATCTGGTATGGCCCTAGCCAATGCATTCTAAGCTTCCATGGGTGCTGCAAATATTTACTGTCATAAAGGAGAACCAAATCTCCAATTTTGAAGTTCTTCTTCTTAATGTGTCTGTCATGCCACACTTTATCCTTTGTTTTCTGTACCTCCTTATGGAATCTAGCTATGATTCCATCTTCTTCTAATTCCATTAGTTGAGCTAATCTTTCATGTGCTGTGCCTCTTTCTGTCATTTCTATAATTGTTTCAATGCACATAATTGGTATCAAATAATCTAAGGGAACTATTTCTTCCTGCCCATACTGTTGTTGGGAAATAATACCCTACGGACTAGCAAACTAGGGTCTGATTTGCATGCAGATTTCGACCTTAAAGAAATGACCTTTTAACCTACCACCCAAAACTTAAACCCCTCTTTCAAGACACATGCATGGAAAGGAACTACTAACCTTTTTACTGATGTTTGGTGTAGATCCTCCGTTGCGCTTTGTCCGTTTCTTTGCGTTGTTCCTTCCAAAGTTAACCTGCAATCAAGACAAAACACTACGCATGCATGCTATTTTTCTACTTGAGGGTTAGAAATTAAGCATAAATTACAGAAATCATAAATAACTCATGCATTGGGACGGGAAAAGTATTATTTTTATTATTTTTAAAATGAATCAACTTACAATAGAAGTCGAGACCGGCCACCGGTCCTTGATCCTAATCCTGGGCTCCTCCTCTTCTTTGTCCTCCAATTGCTTTGCGTTAATTCTCCTTAGGCTTGAGGAAAGGCTAAAGGGTTGGGACAAATGGACTTGGGAAATGGNACTCCTAATGATTTTGTGATTTTCATAATCCCATAAGCGATAACCAAAATCATTAACACCGTATCCAATAAAGGTACACTTCTTGGATTTTGCCTCAAGCTTTGTTCTATTTTCTTTATCAATATGGACAAATGCTTCACAACCAAAAGTATTAAAAAATGAATAGTTTACCTTTTTACCTTTCCATGCTTCCTCTGGAATTCTACCATCCAAAGATCTTGAAGTTCCTCTGTTTATTAAGTAAACAACAATATCTACAACATCTTCCCATAACTATAAGGGCAAACCATCACGCAATCTCATACTCCTTGCACGCTCCATGATTGTCTTGTTCATCCTTTATGACACACCATTTTCTTGTGGTGTTCATGGAACTGTTTTTTCTCTACGAATCCCATGGTATGAACAATAATCATCAAACTCCTTGATGCAAATTCACCTCCATTTTCTAATCTGAGACACTTCAACCTTTTTCTTGTCTCATTCTCAACCAAAGCTTTCTATTTCTTAAAAGTATCAAAAACATCAGATTTTTGTCGAATGCAATAAACCCAAGTTTTTCTAGTTACATCATCTATAAAAGTAACATAATAATGAGAGCCATTAAGAGATGATACTTGAGCTGGTCCCCATACATCTGTATGCACAATATCTAATCTTTCACTCTTATTTTCTTTTCCTACTCTGAGAAATATGACTCTCTTTTGTTTTCCATAAACAAAATGCTCACTGAAATCCAAATCAATTTGTTTAAGATCTGGCAACAAATTTCTTTTGTGAAGTATCTGCATCCCCTTCTCACTCATGTGTCCAAGCCTATGATGCCACAACGTTGTATCCACTCACGTAGAAGCTAAAGAGATAGAAGAGTCAATATTACCAATACATAAATACAATGTACTTATCTTCTCTCCTTTTGCTATCACCAATGATCCTTTGGTGACCTTCCACACCTTATCTGTAAATATGGATATACAACCTTCACTTTCCAACTGCCCCGTTGAAATCATATTTTTCCTTAGATCTGGAACATGTCTTACCTATTTCAACAACCATTGGTTTTCATTCCTTTGCTTTATTTTTACCTTTCCCATTCCAACAATTTTGCATGATGCATCATCACCCAAATGAACCTGTCCAAAATCACCTTGAACATAATTTAGAAAATGTTTCCTATGGGGTGTGGCATGAAATGAATCCCCTAAATCTACTACCCAAGACTCAAAAATATTATCTACAGAAAGAATCAAAGCATCTTGTAACACATCATCTGTTACATGTGCTTCCTGATTTTTCTCATGCTATCCATCTCTTTGTTTCTTTGGAGCTCTGCAGTCTTTCTTCAGATGTCCTTTCTTCCCACAATTCCAACACTCTATCTTTCCCAGTATGGATTTGGATATGCCCTTCCTATAATTCCCACGGTTTCCTGAGTCCTTTCCTGTATCCTTTTGTATTCCCCTCTTCTCCATTTTTAACACATTACTTGATGTCTCACCTGTTCTTTTCCATCACATTTCCTCGCTAAGGATAACACCAACAACATCATCAAATTTTAGAGTGTTTGAACCAGAGACAAAGTTACTTACAACCATGACCAATCCATTCCATCTTTCTAGAAATGTGCACAATATTAGAAGAGCCCTAACCTCATCATCAAAGTCCACTTTTATAGAACTTAGTTGATTAATAACCATATTAAATTCATTTAAATGATCTACAAAAGAGCCACCTTCTGACATCTTCATATTAAATAATCTCTTCATCAGAAATACCTTATTGGACACCAAAGGTTTTTCATACAAATTAGCCTATGCATCCATTATCTCCTTCGTTGTCTTTTCTTCCGAAATATTGAAAGCCACCGATGCTTTCAGGCTCAACCGTATCATTCCTAGTGCCTTTCTGTCAATGACCTCCCATTCTTCATCCTTCATGGCTGTTGACTTCTTTTTTATTCCACCAGATGGTAGGAATAGATCATTCTGATATAAATAATCTTCCATATGCATCTTCCATAACTCATGGTTTTGGCCATTAAATTTATCGACCCTAAACTTTCCATCTTCCGCCATTGCTTCCACTCGAACTAGGAACCCTCTTTTCCTGTGAGTTACCTTTCACTATGATACCAATTGTTAGAAAAATAAGATCGTAGAGTAATAAAATAAAACAAATGAATAAATAAAACACAAAAGATAGACAATATAAGAGAGACACAAATATAAGTGGTTCATCTAGTGTGGGCTACATCCACCACAGAAATTGCCAGGTCCTTAATTTATTATTATCCAGCAAATGAAGGGATACAACCTACATCAAACCCTCTGCAACTTCCTCTTCTTTCTCTCATAGTATCCTCACTCAGAATACAATATTTGCAATAATACATAGCCACAATACATTTCCCTCATAAAAGAGGGTTTCCTTCTAGGGAAAAAAACCCTAACATAACTTCTACCATCATATTTGCGACCTTATAATGAATGGTCCAGATTTACTATGAAATTACAATATACATTTACAAGGAAAATTTTCCTTCGGGAACCCCCATCGGGGAACACTATCCCCCGAGGGCCTGCTTTCCCCTAGATCCCATAGCCGGGGGGATGGCCCCTCGAAACCCGCAGGAGGGGAAAACCCCACTTGCACTCCCTTGCATGGAGGAGTGTACATTCTTTTGGGGTGTAAAGTCTTCATGGGGTATAAAAATGGCTGAAAACAAAGGGATCTGAATTAGGAAGATAATCAGGCTCCACAACCAACACTCTAGACCTGTTGTTTCCCTTCCCCTTTCCTGGCGCACTTGAGGGCCCTGCTTCTTGGTAGGTTTTCTCTTCCTCCTCTTCCTCTTCACTAGGATTCTTTTGTGCAATGGTCTCCGCTGCTAGTGTTTGTTCCTGGTGTGCTTGCTCTGTGCCAGCTTGAGTCCTCGACTCGTCGGACTCAATCCTTTCCTCATCTACTTCTTCTATGGGATGAACTATTTCCTACGTCGGGTTTGGATCTACTTCTATGTTTGGTGGGTCAATCTGCATCTATTTTGTTTTATCCTTGACGAGTGTAGGGATTGTTGATTTTGGGGAAGTAATGGGACCGATATCAAGCACTCCCTCCATTTGCGTAGGGTTCTCTACCTCCATTTCTAGATCCGACGGTGACATGTTGTTCATGCGGTTTCTCCTCGACATATGGATGGGTGCTCCAACTTTGGTTGGCGCCATCGTGATGGAATCTAAATGAGTTTTGTCTGAAATATCACTGTCATCCTGCTAAATCATTGGTTTTCTTCTTCACTTCTCTCTGTGTATCTCTGTGTTCACTTGAATTCATAATGCGGCCTGTTGAACCCTAATTTTGCTTCTAAAGTATTGTCATAAATGCCCCAAAGCTTGCCAGGGATGCTTCCTCAATTGTCATAAATGTTTGTTTCATGCCTTCTTTTTCTAGTGACAGATTTTTCTTTTTCTCGATTGTTTCCTTTTTCTGGTGCGCTGTATTTTTCTACTATGATACCTCTCTGGCACGTTGGTATTTCCTTCTTTCATATCTATCCTGCACACAATATCTTCACTTCTTTTCGCCTCGAATTTCTATCTGCTATGCACTATCATCCTCAACTATCTGTCTAGTACTTATTCCTTTGACTACTTCTTTTTGGATTTTTCTTCATTTTTCTAGTTTTCTTTTCCTTTTTCTTCTTTTAAATCCTACTATTTACAATATGTACAAGTATACTTTGCTACGCTGCAACTATTGAGGGTTAGTGGGTCGACTGTCCATGTACATTTTCAGTCGACTACCATTCAATAATTGTTGAAATTCCCTACCTGCTAAATCTTGCAGCTGTACAACACCTCCATATGTGATAAACTTTATCTGGTATGGCCCTAGCCAATGCATTCTAAGCTTCCATGGGTGCTGAAAATATTTACTGTCATAAAGGAGAACCAAATCTCCAATTTTGAAGTTCTTCTTCTTAATGTGTCTGACATGCCACACTTTATCCTTTGTTTTCTGTACCTCCTTATGGAATCTAGCTATGATTCCATCTTCTTCTAATTCCATTAGTTGAGCTAATATTTCATGTGTTGTGCCTCTTTCTGTCATTTCTATAATTGTTGCAATGCACATAATTGGTATCAAATAATCTAAGGGGACTATTTCTTCCTGCCCATACATCAACCTAAAGGGTGTGTTCCTTGTTAGCTTCTTGCATGTAGTTCTGTAAGCCCATAGTACTACTGGTACCTTCAAATCCCAATCATCCCTGTTTACATTGCAAATCTTTGTCAAGGCGTTCTCCAAAATCTTGTTAAAGGATTCCATTGTTCCATTTTCCTGAAAATGATAAGGAGTTCTCTTCTGATGATGTATCTTGAATTCTTCTAGCATTGCCTCAATTGTACTATTGATAAAGTGAGTCCCCTGATCACTAATCAATATTTTTGGACATCCAAACCTTGTCACTACATGTTCAAATAGAAAGTGTGTTGTAGTCTTTGAGCTGCAATCCTTCACTGATGCTACCTCAGTCCATCTGGTTACGTATTTTGTCGCTGTAATAATATATCTAGCTCCTAATCTTCTTACTGGTGGATTAATTGGACCTACAAAGTCTATTTCCCACTTATCAAATACTTGCAAAGTAACCTAAGGTCTCAATGGAATCTCATCCCTCCTAGATGGCTTCCCAAATCTTTGACAAACATCACACATATTAAAGTATTCCTTGGAATCCTTTTGAATTGTTGGCCACCATAATCCCAAGTGCAACACCTTCTGCATGGTATCTTTAACTGCGTAGTGTCCTCCAACAATCCCTTCATGTGATTCTGCTAAAATGATAGGCCTTTCATGCTCCATCACACATCTTCTCAATATGTTATCTGCTCGAAGTTTATATAAATGACATGTAATCAACTGATAATATACAACTCTGACCACCAAGTTTTTATTCTATGCAGTAGTAAATTCTCTTGGTGCAATGCTTGTACTAAAAAACACAATAATTTCGGCAAAATAATTATCAACTATCTATACTGAAAACAATTGTGCATCTGGAAAATTGTCTTCCAAGTTACTCGTTTCTTTTCCATTAGTTATCCTGGATAAGTGATCTGGTCCTATATTCAATCTTCCGGGCTTTACCAAAACTTTAAAGTCAAACTCTTGGAACAAAAGTATCCATCTTCATATCCTCCCCCCCAACACTGGCTTATTGACTAAATATCCGAGATCAGAATGATCTATAAACATCTTGAAATGTTTCCCTAACAAGTAATGTTTGTATTTTTGCAAAGCATATACCATATCTAATCCTTCCCTTTCTATAGTGTTGTAGTTATGTTATAAATCTGATAACTTTATGCTTGCAAATACAATAGGGTGATCTATATCACCTTCTCCTGATTGTGTCAATAATACTCCTAATGCTATTGGAGATGCATCCACATGCACATGAAATTCTTTTTCCCAATCTGGAAACACTAAAATCGGCGAAGTAACCATCTTTGCCTTCAAAATATCAAAACTCTGCTAGTATTCTTCATTCCACTGATAATTAGTGTCCTTCTTAAGCAACATCTCCATTGTCACAGTAATATGTGCATATCCCCTTTTGAACTTCCTGTAATATCATGTATGACCAAGTGTACTCTTCAACTCGTGCACTGACTTCGGTGGTGGTAAGTTAACTATGGAAACAATTTTAGCAGGATCAACTAGCAGACCCTGTTTACACACTACATGCCCTAACAAAATACCAAAAGGTGTGTTGAAAATACATTTCTTAATATTAAATGATATCTGACACTGTCTGCATCTGTCCAACATCATCCTTAATGATTCAACATGATCCTTAAATAAACTAAACACTGTCAATTCATCCAAGTAAACTTCTAAAAATTCATGAATAAAGTCCTTAAAGGATGCTACTACTACTCTTGAAAAAATTGCTGGCGCATTCTTCAATCCAATTGGAATAACTGTATACTAAAAAGATCCCCACTCTGTAGAAAATGTAGTCTTGTCTCTATCTTCTGGTGCTATCCTAATCTGATGGTATCCTGAAAATCCATCTGTAAATGAATAAGATTCTTGACCTCCTACATTCTCCAAAACTTCATCTGTAAATGGGGTAGGAAAAGGATCATGTAGGCAAGCATCATTCAATTTTATCAAATATACACAAATCCTAATCTCTCCTTGATTCTTTTCCTCCACGCCCGTAGGACTGATCCATTCTGATTCTTCCACAGGTTCTATGGTACCAGCCTCTAACATTTTTTCAATTTCTTCCTTCACTTTCTCTTTGTATATTGGATTCAATATGTAAGGTCTCTGTCTTATAGGTCAGGCTTCTAGCTTCAAAGGGATCTTCATCTCTCCTAGATCTCCTACTAATCAAATCATCTCTGATAATTTCTCTAGGAATAAGTCATTATACCCGCGCAATAACTTTGTGATTTTTTCCACTGTTTGATTATCCCAATAATATCCAATGCTTTCCATCTTTGGGTTTTCTGTAGTTCCAATGTTTACCTTTTTTTTTTTTATCTTCAGGGGTGCAGCATAATCTACTGAATCTATATTTGGACCTTCTATTTCCGTCTCACCTTCCACTTCTGGAATCTGGATATTGCACAATTTATCTTTATTCGGGTCGTCTTCTTCTACGACGTGATAACTGTTGGGGCTCAGAAATGTCCTATTTTCATCCACCTTTCCCTTCATCATTCTCCACATTTCATTGCCCCATTAACCTTTCATGATATCATTTCCATAAAAATACTTGGGTTTCACCTTATTGTTCTCCACTTTATTCATTTTAGTATTAAAAAGGAATTTGTAATTAAATGTTAGAAAATTGACATGTTTTCATATATATCTCAAAAATGTGTGAGCTTTGTGTGTAGGAATATGGAAGGATTAATTCAAAGGGACTTCTGAATACTTCCTCCACCATTTCAATATTTGAGGAGATAATTCAATCCCATTCAAGGAGAAGATCATGTGGAGATTTGGTTGGAATATCTTATCCAATATATATGAGAAATATGTGTGAGTTGAAGGGATTATATTTTTGTAATAATGGGAAATGGGTTGAGAGAAAAGTGGATCGTAATAATGAGATGGTTATCTTATCTTCAAAGGCTCTCATGTATAAAAGAAAGTGCTCTCTCTTCATGAGGATTGAATTAAATTATAGTTATTTTGTAGTCATTTAGTATTAGTCCTTAGGATTTGAAAGAGGATTCTTAGCTTTTGATTCATGGTTTTGGTTTCATGCTTTCATTATTCTTTTATGAAGATCGATTTGATTATTATAATATAAGATTGCTTCATTGGTGAGAGCTCTCATATGTTGTTATTCCATTCAACTCCACATGTTGTATTTTCTTTTCCTTCATGTAGTTCTCCGATATTCATAGATTAATTTCCTTCAAGTAATTCTCCATTCCTAGATTAATTTCCTTCGGCATAATTTCCATTCCTGGATTAATTTCAATTCCAGTCGTGTGTTATATTAATGAATTCAATTTTAGGTGTAGTAGTGTTAGATTAATGATTCTATTTGGTCGTGTGTTAGATTAATGATTCTATTTGGGTCGTAGCTTAAAAATTAGATTACAGTGGTTAAACTTCAATCTGCATATACGCACAACGTGTGCTTACGTTAGTTCTAGAACCACTTTGGGTTGACAAATTAAATAGTTAGGAAAAGTACTACAACTCAATTAATACAACATTAATTTGGCCCAATATAACGACTGTCATTCCCTTGTTACGTTTGTTGTTCCTTTTGTAGGTCGTGCTGTTCATTTGAATAGAATAACTGTCATTCCATTTATGATTTTTGTTCCTTTACAGTTGTTTCATCTCTGGAGGTTGGGTTTTGAAAATGGAAGGTAAGAACCTATGTAGGCAACAATTAAAATGCTTGTCTTGTTGGAAGATTGGTTGTTGTCTGTTGATGTAATCAACCCTAGTCATGGGTTTTTGGACCCATGAGATTGATGAGGTATTTGGACATGGCCGAATGCCTCTGAGATACAACATCCATGGATGGATGGTATACATGTATTTGTTTCTGGTGGTATGTGGCTTAAGTCACATGATATCATGGTTGAGGAGAAATGAATTTTAAGAAGATGACAAAGTGAATTGATTGAAAAGTACATGTAGGCCACGAGAAAATAATTAAAAGAAAATAATTACAAAATAAGAAATTAATGGGTCGGCCCTAATGTTAAAAGGAAGTGACATAGAAATGGTATAAATAGATATAATTATACATTCATTTTGATACAAGCAGAATTTTAGAGGGAATAAGAAGTAAAGAAGGCCAAATTTCAAGGGAGGGATGAAGTCTTTTGGTGATGTGTTCTAAGGGTTTGTGACAAGTCAAGAGAAACTAGTCAATAAAACAGGTGTTCGAATTAAAACAATCATAGAATTTTTCATACAGACTCCAAATGCAGTGGGACCACTTCTATTGGAAAGAGTACGGACTGTAGTTTCTTGTGTGCGAGAGTTTTAGAATCAGATGTTAAATGGCTGGAGCCTTGAGGGCATGCTGTAAAGGGTTGGTCTTCCCAGAACAGGCCAAATTGAATAAAGTTTTATTATCTCATATATTCTTGGGTGGAAGGAAGGGGCAAGGGATAGAGGATAGTTCAAATCTCTTGATATTGGAGGATTGTATCTTCCTCTTAGGTTTATCCCACTCCCTTTACATTTTGGAATCTACTTAGCTACTTTATGAGTCATTACTTCCCTTAGACAAAAACTAATGATTATTTCTCTCATATATTGTGGCATGGTGTATTGTGGTGTATTAGTTGTAGCTCTTATACTATTGTTCATTTCTCATTGGATATAATTGAATGGACTTTGAAATTATAAGTTGAAAAGTTTCAAATTGTACCAATCTTGATTCACCCCCTCATTATCAACAATTGAATTATCAGGCTTGAGTTACTTGTTATAGTTTAACCACTGGAAGTAAGATTCTATGCAGAAATGGAAGGAAAACATTCCAAATGGGATTCCTACATTTGATGGAAGCAATTTTGAATCTTGGAAAATAGAATGGAAACTTACTTAAGAAGAATCTCTTGGGGCGAATCTGTTTTGGATCTCATTTGATTGCTTCAGGATATAATGCTTGAAGAAACCAAAGACTACTTATTTCAGGAAAGGAAGCAAAAAGGAACAATAAGCTGGCAATAGATACCATCTTGGATGGATTGTGGTCAGTGAAATCAAGGTGGGATCATGTGCATCAGCAAAATATCTTTGGGGTTAAACTACAAGAACTTTATGCGAGGAAAGGCGGAAGAAGAAGAAGAAGTTGAAGGCGATTACAACATCTTAGATTTCAAAGAGAAAATAGAGGTGGATTCTTTTGCTTCAATTGTGAAGGAGTAGATCCCGCGTTAGTTGAATTTCCTCATCAAGGATTGAAAGAAATGACAACGAAGAAGAAAAATTCAATGAAGAAGAAGAAAATCATAAAGAAAAATTATTCAACAAGAAGTTGAGAATCTTAAAAATTGAAGCATGTTTGAGATTGAAAATATGAAGCTCAAAGACACACAAAGAAACTAAGAAGTGAATTGGTTGGTTGTGAAAATATAGTTGTAATATTGAAAAAACAATTAGAATACTTTCAGAAGCTGAGAGAAGAAACAATTTCCTAGAAAACTCTACTTGGAAAGAGCAAGAAGAATAACGAGAAGAAGGTCCAAATGATAAATAAAAGAGAAGATTGTGAGAAACTTAGACAAAGAAGTTGTCTCATTGAGGAAGAGCTTAAGAAACTCTCAAGTTCAAAGACTTAACACATCTTGGATGCATGGGTGAAACTTCAGCCATGAAATATCCGAAGTAATACCAACAGTAAGGTTGAAGAAAGAGCTACAGGAATGTAGTTGATGAGAAGTGGACCCGAGGAATGTAGAAAGAGAGGAATGGTTACAAAGAGATGAATATCAAGAGAGACCTCCTACCTTGAGGAAATCAAAGCTCAATGCGATTATGAAGGAAACTTCTGAAGAATAGATCATGAACCCAAGATGGACACACATCACAAAAGCCCACTTACTCCCAGGTATCACATTTTCTTTCTTGGTCATTGTTACTTGCAAAGAATTTTTTGGACTAAGGCAATTAATTACTTGAGAATCAATGAGGAGGAACACATACAGAAGAAACATGAATTGTGTAAATAGGAGATATGGAAATAATCGTGGATTTGTCAACATAAGTTATAATTCCATTTACCGTTGATGGACAAAAATATTGTATGCCACAAATGCAATTATCTTGTTCACAAAACACGCGAAAAGTTACAGATATATGAATGAATATGTACCTATACCAACCATAGTATGGAGAAGGAAGGAGATTCAAACAATGAAGATTGTCGAATAGCATTGACCGTGAAGAATGTAAAGAAGAATATAAATGATACATGGAGCAGTTAGTGTTCTTCACATGGTAGGGATCAAGACAAATTCATCGGCTTGAAGAGAAAGGGTGGGAAATGTGCATTGGAGATGACTCATGCGCCAAAATACTTGAAGAGAAAGGTGTAGTAGAGCTTGGAAGAAGAAAAATGTAAAAGAAAAGAGGAATGTTTCTATTGGTTGAAGACTTGAATCATAATCTACTCGATGTTAGTAAAATGTGATCAAGGATACACTACTACGTTTGATTCCGAAAATGTAAAATCGGAGAAAATAACTTCCGGGGAAGGAATTGGTTGCAACTGGAACAAGTAGACCGAACAACATATACATCTAGACACTTGAAGAAGAGAGAGAATACATAAGCCACACAAAAGGATTAAGGGAAGAAAGCGTCCCAAAGACCAAAATAAGGATGAAGTATTATTGGAGTTGCCACATGTTTATGAGACAACTAAAGAAGAAGGTTACCTTTTCCATTAAAATCAGGGGGATAAGCCATACCCTTGCCATTGATGTCAAGGGGAGAGAATGGGATCATGATGATAGAGCATAAGAGTGTTTCCATCAATGACAAAGGGGAGATTGTTGGAAATTCTTGGTTGTTATCATTGTCTCCAACCCTAGTCATGGGTTTGGGCGCAGGAATTGATGAAGGTATTTGGACATATGAAGGAAAATGCACATCACGGATACAACATCCATGGATGGATAGTATGCTTCATGCCATTTCCAATGTGGTATGTGGCAAATCACATGGATCCTCATAGTTGAGAAGAAATGAATTTTTAAAAATGAAAAAGTGGAGTGAAAAGGAAGTACATGTAGGCCACGAAAATAATTAAAGAAAATAATTACAAAATAAGAAAGTGTCGGTCGACCCTAATGTTAAAATGAGCATGAAATGGTATAAATAAATATCATTATACGTTCATTTTATACAGTCAGATTTTTAGAGGGAAGAAAGAAGTAAAGAAGGCTGGATTTCAGAAAGGGAGGATGAAGTCTTTGTTGATGTGTTCTAAGGCTTTGTGACCAGTCCACGAAACTAGTCAATAAACAGGTGTTCAAATTAAAACAGTCATAACTTTCAGCACAAAACTCAAATACAGTGGGACCACTTCCGTTGGAAAAATTACGGACTTTAGTTTATTGATTTTCAGAATCAAGATGTTAAATATTGAGCGCAAGGGCATGCTGTACAATTGGGGTCTTCTAAACAGACCAGAATTGAATGAAGTTTTATTATCTCATATATTCTTGGGTGGAGAGAAGGGGAAAGGATAGAGAGATAAAATATCTCTTTATATTGGAAGATACAATCCTCCAATAAAAAAAGGTATTTGAACTCTCTATCCTTTCCATTTGGAAGCTGTAGATACCTTGGAAGTCATTACTTCCTTTGGAAGTCAAAACTATTGATTATTTCTCATATATTGTGCATGGTGTATTGTGGTGTATTGATGTAACTCTTATATACTATTGTTCATTTATCATAGGATATTATAATTGAATGAACAGAGCATAAGTTGAAAAATGTTTTTAAATTGTACTTGTACTGATTCACCTCTCAGTATCAACGATTACCCGGTGCCTACCTTTGGATGATGCATATAGTTTATATTTAAGACATCTTTAGAGCCCACCAACATTTTTGGCGTCTCGTTTCCGAGGGAAGCACAATGGATTGAGGTATTAGTTCATTTTTCATTTCAATTCATGAAAGTGTGATCTAGACATGTTGGTAAGAGGACATAGAATCTCGTGAGAGGAAACTCCTCATGTTCGCCACACCCAACTAGGTAGAAAATAATTTCTAATTTACGCAAGATTAGTTTAAATTTTTGCATGTGTGATCTACATGTGTTGGTTCTAATGGTCATAGAGCTACTTCAATGTAGATTCCTCACTGGGTGTATTGTGGTGTATTGGTGTAACTCTTATACTATTGTTCATTGCTCATTGGATATAATTGAATGGTTTAAGTATAAGTTGAAAAATGTTTTTAAATTGTACTTGATACTGATTCACCCCCCTCTCAGTATCAACAGTGCCAGTGCCTACCTTTGGATGATGCATATAGTTTATATTTTAAGACATCTTTAGAGCCCAACATTTTGGCGTCGTTTCCAGGGAAGCACAATGGATTGAGGTATTAGTTCATTTTTCATTTCAATTCATGAAAGTGTGATCTAGACATGTTGGTAAGGGGACATAGAAGCTCGTGAGAGGAGACTCCTCATGTTCTCCCTACCAACTAGGTAGAAGTAATTTCAATTTCTGCAAGATTAGTTTAAATTTTTGTAAGTGTGATCTACATATGTTGGTTTTAAGGGTCATAGAGCTGCTTCAATGTAGATTCCTCACTGTCCCTACCAACTATCAGGAACATTTTAATTTCCGCAACTGTGAAGAATAATTTTTTTTTATGTTTTAGAAAGAGTGTTTTTTTTAAGTTGTTCATTTTGATTTGGGTGCTATAAGAATCCTTTTTTTTTTAACATGATTTAACAATGAATTTAATCCTGGAACAACTCACTTAGATTTTAGAAAAAGTTGGGATCTCCTCTTCTTTGGAAGAGGAGATCTTGACAACATCCGAAATCTTATTCACTCCTTCTGAGGCGAACGAATAATCAACATACGAAGAACCTTGGATATTTAATGAAGAATCATTAGGCATGCAAGAGGTTGAGGAGGACAGTGAGGAGCTATAGCATGATCTGAGTAAGACAAATTACACCTACGAAAGCCTGATCGAACGCTAGTTTCAAGCAAGTACTAGGTTAGTCCCACTTAGTTTTCCTTTTTATTTTGTTAATTTAGAACTCCAGTAGCTAATTTCGCATGCCCATACATATTCTCGACTACCAATTGCTAAATTGAAAGATAATTTTTTTTTATTACTGTTGCGTGCATGGGTACATTGGCTGTTTGATTATACGTAACTACTCTCTCATTTCTAATTAGCATAGTGTAGGTAGGGTTTTATTTTCAAGTCTTTTATTTTTTCTAGAATAAGTATGCTCTCCTCCGCGCTTCGTGCAACCGCGAGGATCAGAAAGTAGCATGACTGATTGATTGATTTCAGGAATATAAATTAATTGACGAAAATAAAATTTTGCATAATCTATTTTTCGTTTTCCATTTGCTGGTAAATTTTTAATAAGCTTGCGAAATAATTTTTTATTTTTATTTATTATTTTGAAAACATAATAGAAAAAATAAATGATTTGCGCATGCTTCTGTCTGCAAATAAAAAATAGTAAGTACGTTAGAAAAAGATGAATAAGAAGATGAGAGGCCCATATCAACTCTTAAAATGATAAAACAATAAGTAAGATGGTCTGCAATTGCAAGATAAGAGTTGCGCTTTTCCATGATGAAACTCCAAGCTAAAACAGTGTTACAACCACACTCTTCTTGTGTTTTTACCTCGCCATGTTTTTGCCTTCGTCCCTTATCCTGTAGACCCCTGGAGATAACCATGCAATAAACAAAAAATCATATGTGCATAAACCACCTCATAAGCTTGATCGAACAAATAAACAATATCAACAATTTGCAATTTCACGAGAGCCTAAATCCAAATCTGTTATATCAAGCCAAATATTTCCCATATGAGGTTCATTGCATGATTAACTGCCTCTACCTCTATGCCCAATATTTTCTTTGACTCTGCTTTGTGGATGCGATAAACTTCCTTTTGTCTACCTGGTACACTCATTGATGAAAAATCAAGGCAAACGACTTATGGAAGCTAGCGGTGCTCTCGCCAATCTCATTTTTTTGCCTATCTAAAAGTACAGTCATGTTGGTTGAAAGAGGAAGGTTTATGGAGAAAATTTGTCAGTATCTAAAGATATCTTCCTACCCTAGATGATATTAAAACACAACATTGTGTAGATCATTGTGCAGATCACAACATTTTTTTATGGCCTTCATTATGAGTGTATTTGTTGTTTTACTTTTTTTTCTACAAATAGAAAATGTCAAACGGAAAGAAACAAAGCGGAATGAAGGCGGTTACTTATTGATTATCAGCTCCACCAATGCATGAACATTATTTAATGCAATTTCTTCCAGATGAGATCCACTCGTATGTTCAAATGGAATAAAGAGATATTTATGCCCGAGGTTGCAAGATTAAATTTCGTTTATATCGAAGCGGACCACGTCTATAGTTCCAACCCGACATATTTAGATAATTACAATGGTTGAAATTTTCAAAATTATTTATAGTATTTGTTGTTGGCAATCAATGAATATTTTTTTTAGGCGATATTATTTCCAAACTGTCACACTTGCGGGCACTCCCCAAAAATTGAAAACGATATCCCAACAATAAATTTTGAGTGTATTTCTAACGAAATGCAGGGATTGCGATTGGAATGGGCTACGAGTTTGCCATGCATAGTAGTTTTCCACGTATAGTTTTCCAGCTACGTCGGACAAAACAATACAAATATTCGACTTTTGCAGGCATTGAAAGATTCTAGGGCTTGACACATATTTGAAACTATTGAATGGGTTAAAAGCAATTGTAGTAATTTCAAGAATAAAGTTTATGGTCTAGTTCTTGTTGAGGTCAATGTTTCTAACAAAGGTCATGCGACTTACTTGGAAGGCCATGTCCCAAATTATATTTGGAGGTTGTTTATCACTCAGGATTCGTTTGATCGAGACTTGCTTGTTAAAAACATGAAACAATTTGATATTCCTATTCTAAATTATACTAGAAATAGAGAAATGCGAAGAGCACCTACACCAGTATCAGATGAGATGCGAAGTCTGGGGATCACATCAAGGCTTGATGAAGTGTTTGAAGCACCATATGCGGTGAAGGAAGTGTTGATCAGTCAACTTGCACTAGACCATTCGTTCATTGGCTCAGAGGTGACAAATCGTAGAGAAGATGAGGCAAACAAGTTAGGAGTGATGGATCTATGGACTCCTAAAAATCATTACTGTTGGTCTATTTCTCGGTATGGAGGTCATGTGTTAGCAAGTGTAAATCTAGTACAGGGGTCACGAATTTTTGCTTCTAATGTGGATGTGAGGGAACTCAATGAACTGAATCATATGAGGAGTGAGGCTGAAGAGAATATTGCAAAACTTGATGAGAAACTTAAGAGAATATCAAGTGAACAAAGGCATTTGGAGGATCAAGCGACAAAGCTACACAAGAAGCGGGAGGAAATTGTCAATACTGTGAGATTAGAGTGAAGAAAGAAATAAGAGATGGCTAATCAGATAGATCAACGTAGGAGGAAGCATACTCTCAATATAGGAATTATACACTATTCGACTATGTAGGTAATCGGATATACAACCACTTCAGACCAGGCCTCATGCAAAGGATGTCAAGGTGTCGATATGGGTATGTGCACGTAGCCAATAACAACTACGAAAAGTGGGGAATATATGCAATTGGAGGAAGCATGCATCCTGCATGCATCCCACCATCAGAAGTGAGAGGAAATTTGTTTGTGGCCCCAGACGAGGAGTATAAGAAGCAGGTGACACGACGTGAAGGATGTAACCCTAATTCTTCTTGTCCCAACGGATGGTTGTGGGAGTCAGTCGGTGATAAGTTTTGGAATGGAGCATACTTCGTTCCATATGGGACAGGAAATTCTCTTCCAACGTAGAGATCACTAAGGATGCAGGAGCCTACATTTTCTACGCTCCTCTACATGCCCGCCGAAAAAATTGGCAAGCATTCTCTCTACGATCACAGACGTGGCCATTTACATATTGTGCCTTTAAATATTCCAGTGTCAATTTGCCACCTAGTATTTATGGTTTTCTCTCTTCCTTTCTAGTATGGTGACAATGATCATGATGAGAACTTTGTATAGGGCAGTTTTTTTTGACACTTGTCATGATGATATTTTCTATGCTTGGTTTTCTTTCTCCTTCCAACCATGGTGGATTGATGACAACCATGGTTCTATTGTGGGTGTTCATGGGTTTTTTCACTGGCTACTCTTCTGCTCGGTTATATAAGATGTTCAAGGGCTCAGAAACAAACTAAAGACTGTTTTCATGTTTTCTGGAATTGTTTTCTGCATTCTCTTTGTATTAAATGCATTGATCCGGGGTGAGAAATCTTCTGGTGCTGTACCGTTTGGGACCATGTTTGCTTTAGTCTTTTTATGGTTTGGAATTTCCGTGCCCTTGATTTTTATTGGCAGCTACTTTGGTTACAAGAAACCTGCAATTTAAGATCTAGTGAAAACAAGAAAAACTCCCAGGCAAATTCTAGAACAGGCTTGGTACATGCAACCTTCTTTCTCCGTACTCATTGGTGGCATATTGTCGTTTGGTGCTGTTTTCATTGAGATTTTTTTCATCCTGACTTCTACATGGATGATTCAGTTCTACTACATCTTTGGGTTCTTGTTCATAGTCTTTTTTATCTTTCTCGTCACCTGTACAGAGATCATGATTGTTCTCTTCTACTTCCAGCTATGCAGTGAAGATTATCACCGGTCGTGGAGAGCATACCTGACTTCAGGCTCTTTAACACTCTACTTGTTTCTATATGCAATATTTTACTTCTTCACGAAATAGGAGACTTTAGTTTGCTTGATTGTCATTCTGACAAGGTCAAATAGTCTTCAGGTTGTCAGAATACCAAACTATCCTTCCATCGCTGTCTAAGAACTAATTAGATCTGTGGTTGTGCATGGTGGCCTGCGCTACAGGTATATGAAAGTTAATTGTTTTTTTTGTTTTATTCTTTTTGTTTTTTT
>SNQJ01S0082382.1:18181-37788 GCA_010110895.2 Picea sitchensis
AGGGCCATGGATGTATCATTTTAGGGACTAATCAACAAGTGTGTGGTAGTGTATCTGTACGACGTAACTGTGTATTCAAATAACATAGAGGAGCACATCCAACACTTAACTCAGATTTTCGAAAGGTGTAGGAGATACAATATATCCTTAAATCCCAAGAAAACTATTTTCGGTGTCGAGGAAGGTAAGCTTCTAGGTGACATTGTATCTCAAGAAGGAATTCACATAGACCCAAAAAGGATTAAGGCTATATCTCAACTCCCCTTGCTTCACAACAAGAAATATATGCAGTCTTTTTTCGGGAAAATTAATTTCGTGAGGAAATTCACTCTCGATTTCGCAGAAACTATCAAACCCTTACAAAAGATGATTCACAAAGATGTTGAATTTAAGTGGGATGATGAACGAAAGGATGCTTTCAACAATATTAAAAGTGTTATATCCCAGGGCCCCATGTTACGAAGTTTTGATTTCAATAGGGATTTCTTCCTCTATACTTTCGCCTCCAACGAATCGTTAGGTGCAGTATTGACTCAGAAGGATGATGACAACAACGAGGCTCCAGTGTTGTTCATGAGCACTAATCTCCAAGGAGCCGAACTAAATTATCCTACCATGGATAAACAAGCCTACGCATTATATAAGGCAGTAAAACACTTCAGGTCTTACATCCTCAAGAACCACACCAAAGTAATCGTGCCTCACCCTACGGTTTGATCCCTATTCACTCAACAGGAAATGGGGGAGAGAAGAGGGAAATGGATTGCAGTAGTTCAAGAATTTGATCTAGATATAAAACCTGTCAAACTAGTTAAAGGGAAAGGGTTATGAAAAATCCCAGCCGAAGCCCAAGACCAAGTAAATGAATATTCTGGATGGGAGAATGAAATGGCATT
Organism: Picea sitchensis; assembly: GCA_010110895.2. Taxonomy (NCBI): domain Eukaryota; kingdom Viridiplantae; phylum Streptophyta; class Pinopsida; order Pinales; family Pinaceae; genus Picea; species Picea sitchensis. Next base: position 19,078 of record SNQJ01S0082382.1, read on the forward strand.
ATGGTGTGGTGAAATATCATATATTTCCCTAGGGCCAGAGTCTTGGTATGAGAATTTGAATTATCTCTTGCACCATGGGACTTGTCCAAAAAATCCCAATTCTAGGGAAAGGAGAGCTCTCAGGTTAAAGTCTGAAAAATATCACCTCATAAATTTGGTACTCCTCCGAATTGATTATGATGGGGTACTATTAAGATGTCTCAAATGTGAATACATAGACAAAGTTCTGAAGGAGCTCCATGATGGCCCTGCCGATGAACATTTTGCAGGAAACACCACTGGTCATAAGATACTGAGGGATGACTATTATTGGCCCACCTTATTCAAAGACGCTCACACCTGTGCTAAAAACTGCAAAACTTGTCAAATAAGCACTGGGAGGGAGAAGAGAGCAACATTCCCTCTCCAACCAGTGATTATCTCTAGGACTTTTGAGCAATGGGGGTTGGATACCATAGGAGAAATTACACCCAGTTCTTCAAAACAACACAAGTATATACTTACTGCCACCAATTGTTTCACGAAGTGGGTAGAGGCCATCCCTTTGACTCATGTAAACGAGAAGGTGGTGATCCAATTCATAGAACAACAACTGATCACAAGGTTTGGTGTCCCTTATGTTCTAGTTTTTTATAATGCAACTTATTTTTCTTCCACTCTATTGACAGAGTTTTATCTAGACAAATGAATCATAATTAGGTACTCTGCAAATTATTATCCACAGGGAAACGGGGTGGCAGAATCATCCACTAATAACCTAGTGATAATATTAGAAAAGACAGTTGCAGATAACCAAAGGAATTGGCACAATATACTCCATAATTCTCTATGGGTCGATAGGGTCACACCCAAGGAAGTTATAGGAAATTCCCTGTACTTTCTGGTTTACGGGAATGAAGCCATTCTCCCAAATGGGTTTTACCTTCCATCTCTTCAACTAGCCCAATATTGCAGCGGGGAACATCAGTCATACAACAAATAATTGATACTTTGCTCATGCTAGAAGAAGAGAGAGAAAAGGATAAGTCAAAATTTTTAGCTCACCAACAGATAGTGCAAAGATGGTTTGATAAGCATAAGTCTAAAGAAATTTTTTTGAACTAGGAGCCTTAGTCCTAAAATGGGACAAAGCAAATGAGCCAAAAGGGAAACATTCTAAGTTTTAGAATCTGTGGCTTGGACCTGTCCAGGTGGCTGAGAAGATTGGGGTAGACACTTATCGGTTACAGAATTTGAGGGGGGAACCTGACGCCCTCCTAGTAAATGGCCAAGCCCTCAAACAATATTTCCAATAATCTCTCTCTCTCTCTCTCTCTATATATATATATATATATATATATAAATTGAAATGCTTTGTGTTTTGTATGAATGTTTTCATGATTGTGAAGTGCATTTTTTTTTTGTTTTCTTTTGCTTTTGGACTTTTGCGCTTTTGAAGGTTGTGTTCAACGAGACAATGGTCGACTTTAAATCATGCGACATAGCAAACTTTGTTCCTAACTCATCGCTCATATAAAGCACAAAAAGCATTGAGGAGCTTGCGATTGCTTTGAGGAGTCCTCTATATAACCTGCGCAAGTGAATAACTTCAGAGAAATGTCAAAAGTGTCTTCTTAGTGGTTTGGTAAGACCTTAAGGGAAATAATGAAATATGGAAAGGACTACATGAACCCCGAAGACAAAGCTAGCAAAGGATCCACCTTAACCATCTCACTTTGCAAAATAAACAGACACCATCCTCTCCCACTCGCTCAGGGCATCATGCCGAAATAAAATTGATATTATCAAAAGAGTGAATAGTAGGAGAGGGTATGCAAATATCTTCGTTGGGGCTATGGATGCTCCCAGGAAGCAGAGCAAGGTCTGTGATGTCGAGGTGACTCCATAGGGGCTATGAACGCTTGCTGACAGTGGAGCAATACCATAGGAAATGATTAAAGGTCACTAAAGGCTTTGGTCCAGTGAATACTTTACTAGATATTTGTCAAAAAGGGCATGAGTAAGGGTTATAGGAAACAAAGGAGGAATAAAGGTTAAAAACCCCACAGGAAGACCCAGAAGCATCAACTGAAGAATTTTGAATGCAAGGGTAAAAGAGGCTCTGATTTAAAACCAGTTGAGTTCTCCACCAACTTTTGCATCAGCCGAGCCTGAAGGAAGAGCAAAGATTCTGCTTTCGCCCAATAAGTCGCCATTTGTTGAGCACTCAACACACCCTAAAATTCTATGTCATATTTTACTTTTTGGGTACCACTTGATCTCTTTGCATTGTCTGATTCATCTCCATTTTGGAAAATGTTGTGTTTTCTTACCATTTTTTAGTCTCGTTAAGTCTTTGAAAAGTTTGCTTGAAACTATGAAAATCCTTGACTTATAAGATTTAACATTTAAATAAGGAATCAGATAGCCAAAGCACTTCACTCAACGCGCTTAAGAAATTCGGCATCGGTAGACAGGAGTATTCTTTTGTGACAAGCATCACTGCGGAGATCACCGATTGCCTATCCCTTTCGGCATTGGGAAAAGACAAAACGAGTAAATACTTCAAAATAAAGAAATGTTATCACCGATAGCCAATACCCGCATGCTCATTGAAGTCAGAGAAAATCAAACCATGACGAACTTTTGGACGATGCTTAAAGTTTTTTCTCGATTCCCAAAATATTTCGATATCATGAATTTTCGAAGGAACTAACCCAAAGAAAACACGCGATAGGGTTTTCCCCGATCACTGACCCTTGATATATTTTTGGCATCGACGATCCCCATGCTTAGTTTAGGAACGCGAAATTGAAAGAGAGTTCTGACTCCTATTAATACTCGCGAGTTAAGTCATTGGTCTTCATTGCGTTGTATTCTGAACCAGTTTTGCCACGTCAGCATTGTACGACGAAATCAGTCGGCGTTAGAGGTTTTCTCTGGAGGATTTCAACATGAACATACATAAGGATATCGTTGGTTCTTGATCTGCCCACTAAGAAAGCAATACGATGGGACGTTTTAGCTCTAAGATATGATGGATCCAAAGCATTTAAAGAACTAATTAATTCCAAAATCCCGCATTAGTTGCTAATTCGTGTGTGAATAAAAAGGACTGTTTGAATGTGCCGATACAATGCATCACCCTCCGCACCTCGCTGCCAACTCACGTAGAATTTATTTGTAGAGATTCGGTGGTAGGTTGTTTTGAATTTCACCCCTCACTCGAATTAATTGGTTGATGTGACTGGTAGGATATTCCATGTTAAATCCATTGAATTATTGTAAAAAGGATTATTCTGTGTGCAAGGCAGTTCAAAACATCCAGAGGAGCGAGACGAGAAATCTAGGGAAAGCTTCCAAGGCCCAGTGAGTAGTAAACAACAGGTTTAGTAAGCGTTACATGTATGTACCGGTCTATGGATGTTTTATGCTTCATTTCTTACGTTTTATTCAATGTTACTATGTACACATGCCTAAAGATCATGTTTGGTTGCAGGAACAGTGCCTCTGAAGAAACCTACTACCAGGAAATCTCCAAGAGCGCCAAAGCTACAAGAACCAGAGGTGGGAGAAGGTTCATCCCCAACGGTTGCAAGACAATTGGAATTCTCTCCAAAGCCGATGCCCATCATTAAAACAACCACCAAGAAGGCTTTCATTCAACGTCCGGCCGTTAGAGAGATAGAGGCGAACATTGGGACCAAAACAATATTCTCGCTCTGGGAAGAAATTTTCAAGAAAATCAAGCGGGAGGATTTCCCCGAATATACCCTGCATAACCATCCTGATATGAGAAGATTTGATGATGAAGTCCTCCTAAATGTCCAAAAGGCGTATCTACAAATGGTGGAGAGAAGGACTCCGATATTCCCCTACACTGAACTCCTGAAATGGCTTATCGATCACACTGACACACAAAGATGTTTGATTAATGATGACAACGGTGAGTGTGTCAGGGTTTTCCTCCCAGTGGAATTTCAAAATTACTACAAGCTTAGAGAGCCGGAGGAGCGGTTGAACACTGATTTTGTTTTGAGTTTCTATGAGAAACACGACACCAGCAAGGTGATGGCTTCCTGGTGGAGAGAGGATAAAAATTTCACCAATCAGACCTTCCCTGGTACCCGACGACCAACCTAAGAGAGCCTTACATCTATGTAATGGCCCTCCTCTATCGATTTCATGGGGAGAAAGATTCCTCCAGGTTTTCAGAGGCTTGGATGCCTCTAGCTTATACTATATCCATTTATAGAATAGGTTTCAACTGGGGTGCAATCATCTCCAAACAACTGAGAACATACATACAACAAGCTCAGACACTAAAAGAGGGAGAAACCCCTTCCTTTTACATGGTCTCTTATCTATTAGACATCATTTGTGCCAATAATGTCTTTGTCGAAATGAACTTAAGCTAACATGCCTCCGAACTCCCAGTCCATGTATATTTCGACATCTTGTGGGAAAAAAGGTACAAGAAATCATACTCTCTCATCTGCGATAAGTTTATCGCATGTATTTATTTCTTGTTGTTCGAGAAATACTGCCCAAGGCTGTCAGATGCACCTAAAAAGGTTGTATCGAAAGTTGGCAATTGGTATCTGGATGAGCGCGATACCTACATCAGGGTTTTTGGCGCCACCAGAGGATGCCATCTGTTACTTGTATATGTCCCCGATTGACTAGTAGTAGGGGAAATCTATTATCATTCCATCTTACAAAGTTATAATGCTACTTTGGTAAAGGATAAGAAGCGGGCCTTCATACCCTATGGGTTTCATATTGGTTTCTACATGGTAAAGGACACCGCATAGGGCAAGCAAGAAGGGTTAAGCCAATTGGAGTTTCGATTCTAGACTGGTTGTTTTCACAAGCACGACCCCAAGGGTCTGGTCTCAAAGCACGCATCATAGGTATTATCCTGCTGGCCATATGCCCATGACAGGTTTGAGGATGAGATATTCATAGAAAATGCTCAAAGTTGGGATGAGGTGGTGGAAAGGCTGGTTGACCCTAAATAAACCAGGTTTAAGGCCATGATTTGGGATGAGCAAGCAATAATCTTGGAACAATCGGCTCAAGAAATCCCCAGGGCCAGTGAAGAAAGGATAACACCTGAATCATTTGAAGCGGCGGAAGCTCCTCAAGAAGCCACCAAAATAGCATAGATTTCCCAGGTAACCCCAATACAGGACACGAATTTCCCCGAGGCTCAGGATGTGCGGGAGAGAGGGGCACTCATGTATCAACAAGCCCAACATATAAATAATTGGATGCAGGATAACCCAGACCTCATCAGGTTGCCAAGGCTTCCGATCGATAGCCCAGAAGAAAGTTTGGTGGGGCCAAGCAGCCCTGATTTCATGAACCTTGTTAACATCAACGAGTCAAATGACCTTGAATCCACAATGCCACCGGTTGGATCGCCGATAGGTGCGACGAATCAACCAGAGATAGGCCATGTATCAATAGAAATAAGCATGCATAATCCTTTGAGCGAGTTTATAAGTATATATAGTGATGATGAAATCCCAGAGGCATCTCGTGGGACCCCTATGTGTGTCCAAGAAGAAAAGGTACATGAGAAGACTTCTTCTCCTACTCTCGAGGTCCAAATCCAGGAGATCCCACAGAAAGAAAAATAAGCCGAAAGTGGCCTTGACATGAGGAGACCCGATATTATGGAGACTCAAGCAGACAATCCAAAAGACAAGTCAGAACCAAATGAGCCAAAGGAAGGATCCTCGCAAAAGGAAATCGACATTTCAACGACTGATGAACAAGTAAGTATCGAGTCTTTTCCCGATGCCTCTATTCCGCTCGACACTCAAATCCTCGACAAGCTACAGACAACGTCTGGTCCCTTAGAGCACAATGAGGAAGTTCAAGAACCTGATCTTGAACAGATATACACCATCGAAAATCTGGGAAACACACTCACATGGGGTGATGAGCAGATTCCTGAACCTATGGACGAGGTTGCCGATATTTATGCAATCTCCTATGATCGAAAGAGGAAGTCCATCATCCAAAGAACCACAAAGAAAAGGAGGATCACATTGGATCACTCCATCCTCATCACTACAGAGGAGAATTTGATAAACATAGAAAATGCCCGAACATTGGAGCTCCTCGGCGTGGGGATAGAAATCCCGAAAGCCACCCGTGACATATCCAAATGAGATGAAAAGGAGTTGGCTTCCACCCTAAAGGAAATAGAACATGTGCGCCACCTGGTTGAATACTATCAGAGCACTACTTAGACCATGGTATACCTGAGAAGCGAGTTCGAAGAGGCTTACAACAAGTTCACACATGAGCGACACCTTTTTTCTGCGAAGATAGCTGAGCTCCAGGAAGACACTCTCATGGCACTTGCGATGTGCAAGGATATGGAGAAGTGGTATTAAAGGGTGCAACAAGACATAGAGAGAATCAAATACATTGATGCAGTCCAACAAGGCTGAGATAAAGAAAAAACACGACATCCGGGTGCTGGGAAAAAGTAGTCTTGATCTCATGAAGCCATCAACCAGGTATTGGGCTAAGATGTCTCAGGAACCACACTGAGAAATTCAAGAGGAGTGGTCCAAATGCGAGAAACATTGGGGGAAAATTAACAAAGAAATGAAGGATATCAGACTCCCTGAGTTCGACAACCTTGACAACTTCGTTGACTTGTGCGACATAGTCAAATCACATACCAAGCAAGATTTATTATGGGTCGAAGATCTAGCGAAGGTGATCGACACAACGCCAGGACAAGTGCAAATATTTATGGAACATCCGATTAAAGCTTGGACTGTGCTACAACAGTTAAACACTGGTCTAGTGAAGTACCGATAGCATGTGGTGGAGGTCAGAGGAATTTACATGGCTCTGATGGAACAACACAAATTTCCATGGGCCCAAACTTGCGAGGATTTGTTTATCAGTTGGTCAGAGTATGAGAAAAGTCACCCTTTCAAGTGATATCTTGAGTTGATTGTTAAAGAAATTGTTAGAAGAGGACGCCACGTGGCACATTTTTGTTTTGTTTAAAGTACAATTAGCCGTTATTTTCAATTGAATTTTATGTTATAAATAAGAATCATCGACCAATTAGTCAAGGGTCCATGGTTGTTGCAAGAACTCTTTCTTTCTGTTTGTTAAGAATTATTTTGAAGATGCCTTTAATTGAGAAGTCCTTCTGGACCATAGACAAGTTATTTTCATCAAATGCATGTGATTGGACGTGGAGAAGAACTATTTCCTATCTCGTTTCATGAATTATGTTGTAATGAGTAAGAGCTATTTAATCTATTGTGAAGTTATCTAGTGCAATATTTTTTTGTTCTTTACTTTAATGATGGAGATGAATCGTGGTGTTATTATGTGATGGATGAATAAGTAGGTGAATTATTTTGCTTGCCATTGTCTTATCACATATGTGTTTTCTTTCTAGTAATTAGTTTCTCAGACAGTAATTGGATGCTCACATGGTTAATGTATTAGTACTAGGCCTATGGTATAAAATTTTCATCTACATGCTTGAGCAACGGGTTATCCCAAGTTCAACCTCTTCCTTGATAGTTAGAACTTAGTCCTATTTTGTTGCCAAGTTGGTTTATATCAGCTTACATCTCATATCAGTACCACCCAAGAGAAAATACAAAAGGAGATATTTCAAATTGAAGGAAGAGCCTTCACAAGAAAACATAAAGCCCATCGATAAATTGATCGGATCGCAAGATCTGGAGAACCATTCCACTATTAAACGCTGCAGAGTATAATTGCGCCTCGGTGGCAGGTTTGGTTTCTACTGTTGAATCAAGGGATTTATGACCCATCAACACAACCAAATAAATGTATTCAACAATGATTTACAGTAGCCCGATCGACCCCCGGCTTGGCGCTATTATATATCTTGCACCCAAAGATTGCTACATCTAAAGTTCCACTGTATACATCTTGCACCGAAAACTTTCGTGGTCTGCAATTCATCCACATATTGGAACATGGTCTACATTTGGACCACAAATTATCTATTACGATACATTAATATAAATACAATTTTAATAAATATACTTCAACTTGAACCTGACTTTTTTCGAACTCGTCGATTGGTCCTATATCCTCACATCATGAGCTCGATTGACCGTAGTTCCTTTCAACACTTAGCCAATTATATCTCCACGGGGTCGTGCATTAGCACTAACAAAATTTTATGCCCCATGTTCCATGATATACATGTTGCACACAACACTTCCGTGATATACATTTTGCACCAAACACTTCCATCATTTATAGTTCGACGCGCTATTATAGATCTTGCACCCAAAACTTGCGTCATCTCCAGTTCCGTTGTATACATCTTGCACCAAAAACTTTCGTGGTCTACAATTCACCACATATTGGAACATGGTCTACATTTGGAACACAAATTATCTATTAAAATACATTAATATAAATACAATTTAAATTAATGGTCCTATATCGTCACATCATGAGCCTAACCGACCGCAGTTCCTTTCAACACTTAGCCAATTATCTCTCCGCGGGGTCACGCCTTAGCGCTAACGAAATTTTATGCCCCATGTTCTTTGATATACATGTTGCACACAACATTTCCGTGATATACATTTGCACCAAACACTGCTATTATAGATCTTGCACCCAAAACTTATGTCATCTACTCTACATTTGGACCACAAATTATCTATTACGATACATTAATATAAATACAATTTTAATAAATATACTTAAACTTGAACCTCAACTTTTTCGAACTCATCGATTGGTCCTATATCGTCACGTCATGAGCCCGACCGACCACAGTTCCTTTCAACACTTAGCCAATTATCTCTCCGCGGGGTCACACCTTAGCGCTAACGAAATTTTATGCCCCATGTTCCGTGATATACATGGTTCACACAACACTTCCGTGATATACATTTTGCACCAAACACTTCCATCATTTACAGTTCGACGTGCTATTATAGATCTTTCACCCAAAACTTGTGTCATCTACAGTTTTGATGTATACATCTTGCACCAAAAACTTCTGTGGTCTACAATTCGCCACATATTGGAACATGGTCTACATTTGGACCACAAATTATCTATTACAATACATTAATATAAATACAATTTAAATTAATGGTCCTATATCGTCACATCATGAGCCTGACTGATCGCAGTTCCTTTCAACACTTAGCCAATTATCTCTCCGCAGGGTCGCGCCTTAGCGCTAATGAAATTTTATGCCCCATGTTCCATGATATACATGTTGCACACAACATTTCTGTGATATACATTTTGCACCAAACACTTCCGTCATTTACAATTCGACCTCATTTTCCATAATTTACCTTGTAACCTGCTTGGCAGGGACTACGCTGCCATGCAACACTTGTTCAAAATGAAATTGTAGTTATTTAGTTAATTCATAAATTTGTTTATAACTTTGAAATTGAAATTTGTAGTTGGGGAATTTTAATTATTTAGTTAATTCATAAATTTGTTTATAATTTTGAAATAGAAATTTGTAGTTGGGGTGATTTGTATGACAAATTCCTCCTAAAATCATATAAAAAATGTGGTTAGAAGAGGGATAAAATGAATGTCATTAAGAGGGGCCAAATGCATATCCCTGATCCAACACCTTCTTTATTAGCATGATTTCAAAATTATTTCAACAATTGTCATTAAGCTAAAGAAAAAAGGTCATTGTCACATTAAACCTCCACTCACACAAATAACTACGAAAAATAAATCCTTTTCATATCAAACTTCCACTCCCTTATTATTATGGTAGTAATAATAAACTTGAACCCTAGAAAATCCATGCAAACAAAGAATGCACTGAAAAATAAATGAGGGCCTTCTTACTTCCACATTTCACCATGCATCCACTAGCATACCAAGGGCCACATAATAGAAATGTCCCCACACCTTTTAACATTAAATGTTAAAAGAGTGGGGAAGATAAGAGTGGGGAAGATTGAGAGAGGCATTGAGATATATTGGACATATTGTTTAGGATGACAAAATAATTATCTATACCATGTCGTTATGAAACTATTAAGAGTTAAAATACAGTCAGTTCATTTGCATGGCATTAAAAAAGCATCCGTCATAGTTGTATTTTTAAGCAAATAGAAATTTTGCAAAAATGCAGTGAATTTGCTTGACTATGCTATTTGGAAATTATTAAGAGTTAAAATATGATAATTTATTTTCACAAGATTGAAACAATTTCTACTAGAAGTTGAAAAATGCACTATATATAATAAGCAATCTTGTGTTACTAGCACTCAATTTTTTACACAAATTCACTAAAATGATAGAGTTTACAACATAGTTGCATAACTTCCCATAGGGAAGTGCATCTTTTTTCTTTCCATGTTATCATTAGTAAATAATTTGCATGAAAAATTAAGTTATAGAATTTATATCTTAACTGTATATTTTCTTATAACAAAGGAGTTATCTTTGCTATTTTGTCTCTTTGTCTTCAATAATGCCTAAAAGAAAAACAATATGTATTGGAGTTTAGTAGTTTATTTAGACGAATTGAAATTAGATCTAGAGATAAAATCACATGGAAAGTAGCATATTGAGTATTTTGAAGGAGGAACATAGAAAATATATATGATGTTTATATTTGAAAATGAACTACCAATGGTAAGTAACCACTAAAACAAAGCACATAGAAGTTGTTAGTGCCACCATTTTTCTTTGGTTAGGATCGTTTTAGTCGAGTCATGGCTTGTGTGTCAAAATACTTGAGGTCAGATACTTGACAACAAAAGGGTTGAAGTCAGCAAGTGGTCGGTTGGCCCTTGGAAATGGGAAGGGATGTCAGAGTCGAAACATGTGTAAATGGTACGGGTACGTCGTTCCCAGAGAGTCATATCATATTAAAAAGGGAGTCGCTACGCACCCCCGGTCTAGTCAAGTAGTTAATAGAAGTTGCGTTGGCAAGTGCAATATCCATTATCAGCTCATTATGAAGGTCTGGAGAATGAAAAATCGCGACGTTCATATCATGTATTCCCTGCAACCCTTATCGCCTATACTTTACACGCAGGGATGTGCTATGGAAAATCTGCAATTCGATTCGAAAAATACAATCACCATGAATTCAATGTTCCTTGACACGATTCCTCCTCCTGCCCGATATGTTATAAATTCCAGGTGCTCTGCACCCATTTGATTCACGAAATCAGATTCATGCTCTGTCTGTAAATTTTCTTGCAAGCCCAGGTTGATCGAATTCTCCGCCTTGGGCATTCGCCGGATCCACCTCACGCAAGATAAATAGTGATCGCGCCATGGAGACCTCCCAAAACATAAGGAAGGGCTCATGAAGTGGAATAATCACCATGCCTGAGCCCCAAAGCAACCAGGATTCGTTCTCACCCGCAACAAACATCCCCAAGGATACAAAGGGAGTTTTCCTTTTACCCACGAAAACAATGATATCACACTGCGCGAAACCTAGAGTGGAAGGACCTGCGCAGGAAGGAAAGATATTAGAAGCTATGTCTCCCCAACAACAGATACCTCAGAGAAGAGGTAGGCCAAAGAAAAATAATAAAGTTGGGGAAACCCGAACCCCAGATGAGCCGCGTGCAAGATCGGTTGCTAAAACATTACTTATGCACGATGTTCAGCTAGAACCTGTTGAAGGTACAAGCCGAGAAAGTGGGAGAAGAACAAGGAGTATGGATGCTATAGGTAAAAATGATCAAGATCCATCTCAGTAGTTGAAGCATGCAAAACTAGCTATCGCCGAACTTTACAGGAAAACAGGGAGCTGAGACAACAACTAGCGACAAATACCATTGGAGTGTTAGCAACGCAAGGCCGCAAAGGGAACGTGACATGGCTCAAAAGACAGCTCAGAGAGGTGCAGGACACAATTGTACAAAGGCGTGAAGCACAGAGGTTGTCAGAAGAAATGTATGCGAAGCATTCCAGAGAATGTGAAGCGACCAAGGAGAAATCCCGCACAACTCTCGCCAATGAACAAAAGAAACAAGATTAGTTGAATTCGTTCTTGTATCTGCAAAAATAAAGAAAATCTTAACAGTTTTGAAGGAGACATCACCATAAGATAGTTTTTTATTTTGATAATGACCATAACAATCATCAACCACTTTTCGCGCACATTCCCCCCAGCAAATGAGTGTGCGACATAAATTAGAGCCGTTACAACAGATAGCGGGACTTAGACAGACACTTGTCTTTTCAGATATCTGATCGAAGGAAAACATCGACACATCACTCCCTCATGACGAAACCTAATCGATAACCAAATCCCCATGGTGGATTATAAAAAATCATGATGTAGTCAGATGTATTTGTTGTCTGTTTTTGGAAAAGCATCATGTGAAGAGTCATTTAGCGCAGATAGTCAGTTTCCTAATTTTTAGAGATATTAGCTAGAAGAGTAGGGAATCCCAAATGGCACCCTCACTTATATATTTGATATTTTCGATGTAAGCTAGGTTGGTTGGAAAAATTAGTATAGAAAGTGTCTATTGAATGTAGTTTGAGTTCGATCGAAATTTAATGCAAAAGTCCTGAAGCTTTGATGAAAATATTCTAATTGTAGCAGTTTGATGTATTGTTTCCTTTCTTTGCATATGTACTTCATGTATTCTTTATTCATATCTATTTCTATCTAAATAGGAATGTATTTTCGAACCTGGGATTCAACGCGTAGTGCCCTAGGATTCACGCCATTTAGAAAAACCATTTTCCTCTAAGTTAAAATTCAAATTCATCCTTAGTGGTGCTCCGAGTTTCTTTCTGTGTTTTCTCCCTACCTCACACAACGATTTTACAATGAAGACTGTTTCTCCCTTAGCCTTTATCCTCTCAAGTTCATTCACCGAGTCATTTGTTTCTATCATCTTCTTGAACCAACTCCATAGCCCAAGGTCTTACTCTCTTGCACCAATATAACGATAACTTATTATTTCGAAGGTGTTAAATCTAGCCAACAACTTTAAAGCCATATCCCACACTGAGACACTGTCTCCTGAGAGAGGCCTCTCTAGATCTAAAAGGCTAGTTTTGGGTCTCAAAGTTGGTTGAAAAAGTTACCTCTATTGTCTTCTTATCATCTGGACAAATTTAGAGAGTGCTAACATTCTGGCATCGTTGTCGGGGACAAAATTAAATAAATTTTCCCTGGGAGATTGACTAAAGTTACAGTTTTGACCCCCGAGGATAACAGAGGGACAAACATCTACACTAGCTGAAAACCTTTACCCTGGCGACTCTAGTAAAAAATACCAGTAGCACCAAGTAGCGGAGTTCAGGAACCCTGGCTCCAAAGAGGATCTATACCTGAGAAAATCCTGACCCAAACCCTACAGAGCTTGTGTACGACCCTGATAAAATTCTGCACAGGACTAGAGAGCAAGCACCAGAATCATTCTATTACCTGGATAGAAGCCTGTCCTTACCCAAAGACGACGCACAAATAATTGACGACCTTGAGTTTGACGCATTATTTGAGCAAACCCTGTTCAGAGGTAAGTCGAAAACCAACTTGGATGAGATAGTTTTCAACCAAAAGAGATTCCAAGCCCTGATATCTAATAATATCCCTCAAATCCCCAACCCTCCTAGAGCCATGGCTGCCATATTTCCCCCCCTAGTTCTGCCAGCCCAACTGCATGATTTGCCCCAAAATTATAGCCAGAGGATTAATCTCTACGATGCTGAAGGGAATGTTTCAGCCCAAAGGCATCTAGATTGGTTCAACGATTTTGTCGACCTAAAGAAGGTGGACTATGCAGACACAAAAATGAGGTTGTTCACGCAAATTTATTCGGAGGAGGTGAGGAAATGGTTCAAATCCCTCCCGGCTGCAAGCATTTCAGACTTCACCGCATTTGAGACGTCTTTCATTACTAGATGGGGAGATAAGAAGAACCCCTTGAAGTTGTTAACACAGTACAATAATATGAAGAAGGCACGTGAGGAGACAGTGCAATAATTCTCAGCCCGTTTCATGAAGGTTTATAACTTGACTCCTGCAGAAGTCCAACCACCCCTAGGGATGCATAGTTGCGATATGCTGACTCCTTCGACAATGATTTCGCCTTGTTGTTGAGAGAAAGAAGATCAACAAATCTAGACACAATAATGAGCAATGCGATCGAAGTCGAGGTAAATATGATGGCATCAGGGAAGATCAAACAAAGATTCAATAGAGGTGATAAGAATCCCCAAGGAGACGCACAACCATTGGCATCTCGTTCCTCGGACGATAAGTTCGATTTGATGATGAGGACCATGGAGAAAATGTTCATGGGAAATAGACCCATTGCTCGAGAATATATTGACCCCCAGCCTAGGAATCAAAACATTAGAAGGGGTCAAGTTCCTCAGATCAGACAAAGGGAACAAAGAGACCAGGGCGACTAGCAGAGAAGGCCTCTGATCCAAAAAAATTACACGGATGAGGATTTCGATCAGATGTTCGAAGAACAAATACATTGTTACGACGAAAAGAACCCGCATGTGTTTTTAAAAAAGAGCAAACATGATCGATACATGAGCCAAAACGATGATTTTATGCTGGAGACAGATGATGCACTGTTTGGGGAAACAAATGACGCGTTGTCCTGGGAAACATAAGAGTTAAGGAAGGGTTACCAGAATGACATCATGTAGTTTCAAAGGAAATATAACCTCAGGAACAAGGAGGCGCACACTGAATCTCAACAGACTAACCCCATAAGGAAATCTCTGGTGGACACCCCTTTCACAAGCTGACCGAGGCCGGACAACATGACCAAGGATGTGACTGAAAAAGAAAAGTCGAAGGAGTAGGCCTCGTAGAAAACGTCGAAAGCAAGCCGAGAAGCGGGCGAAAAAGAGGTAGAGAAGGCCTGTCCCCCTTTTAACTTTGAGCATGAAATGGCCAAGATCAAAATATATGTTCCCTTTGATGAACTTATCAGAAAGGGTGAATATCGGGAGCAAATTATTAAAATGCTGAAAATGGGAGGGTCCCCTGATACTTTGAATGTCCAAGATGTCCCTCCGTTCTACATTAGTCTAAAGGTTCATGACATGACCCTGCATAATGCCATGCTGGATTCGGGCGTGTCACACAACCTCATGCCGAAGGTGATCATGGACGAATTGGGTTTGGACATCACCAGGCCCTATAAGGACCTTTTCTCTTTTGATTCGAGGAAATTCAAGTGCTTGGGCCTCATTAAGGAATTGGTCATGTCGTTGGCCCAAATTCCTTCGAAGAACATGGTTATGGGCGTGGTCATGGTGGACATACCCCCTAAGTTTGGCATGATGATGTCCAAGTCGTGGGCTGTGAAGTTAAAAGGGACCCTGCAAATGGACATGTCATACGCCACCATTCCTATATTTGGCCAGGATAGATGATTGTACAGAGAAGTGTTGCTGTAATACATGGTAAGCAACAAGACGGAGCCAAATAACCATCCTATATACTCCATTGACATTGAGGTTGGTTCTTCTATATTCTACAATGATCTGAGTTTTGAAGAGGAGGAGCTGACAACCATTATGACAGTCGATGAGGAAACCACGGGGAAAGAAATATAGTGCGTCAACCCAAAGAACCGTGAGGAAAATGAGACATGGAACATGAGTTTTGATGGCGCTTTCAGTAATGACGGAGCAGGTGTCGACGTATGGATAATCCCCCTCGAGGTGGGAACAAAGTTGTGCTCATACAAGCTCACGTTTGAATGTACAAACAACATGGATGAAAACAAGGCACTGATCTTGGGCTTGAAGGTTTTGAAAGAACTGGGCGCAAAGAGGATAACAATGTGCAGAGACTCCGAGATGATTATAAACCAGGTGAAAGGCATATATCAGTCCAAACACCCCAGGCTGAGAGCGTACATAAATTTGGTGTGGGACCTCCTCGAAGAATTTTTAGAGTATGATCTATCTACTATCCCAAGGGAGCAAAATCAGATTGTTGATGAGTTGGCCACCTCGACCTTGGTTTTCAAAATCCGCATCTTCCTAAACAGAAAATATGAGATCAAAGTCAAACACAGGCTGACAGTTCCTGATAATATCAAACATTGGCAGGTGTTTGAGGACGATAAGCAAGTGGAAAGATTTCTTCAGATGAGCGACAAGTTCACTAACATAAACATCGATGACGAGTGTTGTTGCGACAAAGATGAGAGCGTGGATGCGCATAGTAACAAAGAACCTTTCCAGAACCAAATAGTGGGAAGGGACATAGTACAAT
This sequence comes from Picea sitchensis, assembly GCA_010110895.2. Taxonomy (NCBI): domain Eukaryota; kingdom Viridiplantae; phylum Streptophyta; class Pinopsida; order Pinales; family Pinaceae; genus Picea; species Picea sitchensis. The sequence continues at coordinate 35,318 of SNQJ01S0082382.1, forward strand.
TGAAGAACAACATCATCCCAAAGGGGCTAGTTCCATTGGAAAATTTGTTTGAAAAAAATGACGTGGCTAGAAATTCCAAGATCACTGAAAACGATGAGGATGTCGAAGACTGCAACATCGAAACTGAGGAGAACCCGAAAATAATCAATTTTTTGAAAACACTCAATCCAGAGGTCAAAAAGGACTACATCAAGCTTGTTAACGCTCTGTAATTTGCCCAAGGCTGAAGAGGCAGTCACAGAGGCAACATCAAAACCAATTCGAGTCTTGGATCTAGCCCTCCAAGACTCAAAGAGGGATCTCTCTGTCTGATATAGCTTTGTTTGAAGAGAATATTAGGCTAGCTATGAAGAACATGGGTTTGTTTATAGATTTTGAGTTGGTTTGGTTAAGGCATAAAGGACCATTGAGCAACATGGAGTCAATGATAAGGATGATAGATGAATGAATAACTAAAACAGGATGTAACCAGGCAAGATAATCATGCAAGTGGATTCTTTGAGCTTATAGAATGGGAAATAAAGAAAAGATTTAGATTCATTTCAAATCTAGAGCAGAGTACAACTAAATTCTACACTTCAAACTCGAAAGAAAACATAAATATTGCATTGAGCCAGCATAGGGTGTCAAGAAAAAATCATGTACATTACCTTCTCATAGACAATATAGAAATAAAAGTGTATGAAATAGGAAAATCATGAGTTACATGAGGGAAAAACTTCACCACTTAAACACGACACAGGAATCTGGAAACAATGTCTTTGTATTCATTCGCAAAATATTTTATACACTGATCTTCCCCCCTCTGGTACCTCCAGGTCCAACCTCTTTACATTAAAATCCTCTGAATAAATAGGATAGAACTCCCCATAAGTTTCAGAAGTCGGTTTCAACCGCCTCGGCCAAAAATAACCATAAATCACCAAAAATTTGGAACTGCCCGCCATGAAAAACGGGCCTAATTTGTGCGAAAAAGGGGTCTGAACAGACATTTTTTTCTCTTCAACGATGATACCTGGGAAAAAAATGAAGGATTTTATTGTATATGGGCATGTTATAGACAAAAACCTCCTTCGGTTTTTCCAGATTCGCCTCTATCTGGTCGTAACATCTCCCGCAAAATCAGGACTATAACGAAAAAGTGAAAATATGGAAAAAAAGGGCCTCTAAGATGGCTTTGATTATCCCTGATAGTGGCACCTGTGAACAAACTGAGAGAGGTTTTTGTTCTTCATCCTGTTACGGAGAAAAACCTCTCTCGGTTTCTTAAAATTCGTTTTCATTTGCCCAGAAATGGCCTTAGACAAAGACATGATGAACAGACGAAAATAGGTGAAAAATGACAAAAGCGGTTTTTTTTTCTTTCGGGATGAGTGGTATTCCGGACCCCCCCTGAGGTGGTAAGCGGATTTTTTTTTGGGGGGGGTCCGCTAGATTGTGGGGCTGACACCTGTCCCGGGGGTGGTTTTTGGAAACTACCATTCCAGACCCCCCTCTCGTTAAACTCTGGATGGTGAGGGGGGGTCCATAATTTTTCTCATTCGTTGATTTTGATTTATGATGTGATGAGTGTACGGGAGTTTGGGGGTAGGAAAACTTAGGATAACTTAGTTTTGGTTGCTATTTTTGTTTTTTAATATTTTTAATATTTTTATTTTGTTACGTGTTTTGTTTTATGTTTATGTATTTTATATGTTTTGTTTTGTTATATATATATATATATATATATATTAATTTTAATATTTGTTTTAAATATTAACTAATAAAACATTAACCTAATTTATTAAATAATCAATTTCTAACCTAATTACCAACTTAATTAATTAACAATTGATCAATTACTAACATGTTAACTCAATTATTAATTAATTTATTATTAACAGGTTTAATTATGACTATTAACCTAATGTTTTTATCCTAAGTCTGTTTATTCATGGAGGGGTAAGATTGGCGAAGGGGTGAATGAATGAAGGGTGAGGAACTGACAGGTGCAGCGTGAATGAAGGATGTAGCATGGAGCGAAGGAGGCCTGATGCAATGGATGGATGACACGTTGGGATAGGGCCCACCGCCACCGGAAAACCCGCCTCATTCCGGACCCCCCCCCCACCATTAAAGGGAGAACGATCGGGGGGGGTCCGGAATCGCCTGTGGACTGTCCATATGCGCGCCTCCATGAAAACCGTAGATTTGTGTGCACTTTTTAATCACCATTCAAGACCGCCCCCACCGTTAAAAAAAGAACAATCGAGGGGGTCTGGAATCCACTGTTAGTCATTGATCTACACGCCACTAGATCGACCGTCAACCTAAGTGCGTTCTTTATTCTCCAGGAGTGAATGCAGTATATGAGGCAAAACTTAGGCTTAATGAATTTTTGAGGGTTTGGTGCACTGCTTCTCTTGAAAATAATTTGCAGAGATGAAATATTATTTGCAAACCTATACACCCAGAGTGAAAAATTTCCAGTC
>SNQJ01S0082382.1:50552-72990 GCA_010110895.2 Picea sitchensis
AGGCTGGTGAGCCAAGTTTATATAAGCTGGTGGGCTTATGTGTTATTACGCCGGAGAGCCTAAGTGTTAAGGCTGGGAGCCTGCTTTTGTATATGTAATCATGCAGAACATTAATAAAAAAATATAAACACCGCTGCGTGCAGACCGACCATGATGAATGAGTGATGGGGAACTAAGCTTCCACAGAGTAGGTAAGGGATTGTGGGCCATAAGGTTGGAAAGAGAGGCTAAGTGTTGAGCCTAGGAGCTTATCCTTGAGAATAATATTTTAATATTATTCCAAAAGCCATGTGAAATATATGTTGTGTCCTAAGTTCCTGGAGAGGAACGCATGCTTATGGAGTGCATGCAGCTTCATGGGTGACATGTGTCGACCTAGGCACATGCAGTTAAAAAACTGCAGAAGTCAGCTGTGGAGGGGGGTCGCTCCTCATTCCATCATCCTTTGCGTTTGATTTTGGATACCCTCACGTAACTCTAAGAACCAGAAAACCGAGACGTCTTCCTGAAGACCAAAACATCATCCGTCTGATTCCGTTATTGGTATGCGTCTGCCCTTGACATACCTGTGCACCGTTGAGAGAACTGGTCAAGAGGGGAAAGTCGACTTGTGAGTTCCAGAACCCAGTCTATCTGCCATTGCAGAGCTGAATCCGTACTCGATCTGTCTGTAGGTTGTTGTTTTCTGTTTTCCTGAGTGGGGTTGTGTTGTGGTTATCCTCACCATGCGGGAATTGAGTTGGAAGGGGCTGAAGAATTGGGTTTTAAGGCCCTTAGTTGAAGAGGCAGTCTGTCAAGCTTGTGAGAAGCTATTTCCAGGTGAAGGAGTTTGCTGGGAAGTGGTATTCTTCCAGAGAGAGTCCAACACCAGCTACGGAGCTCTAAGACTTCCTGATCCGGCCTGTTGCCGAGACCCAGAGAGGGAGGTGAAGAACTGATGGACTGTGCTTGTGAAGGTGTATACTCTCGGGCGGAACATGCATGTGGGGAATGAGAGTCCGTGAGTAGTGGGCGTAAGAAGGCATCCTGGGAAGCATCCTTCCGGTTATTCTGTACAATTTTCCCTGTAACCTTAGCCTAGACTAGGATTTCTTGCCTTGGGTGGAGCTTAGTCCCAGCTCGGGGGTGACTCACTACTGAGCATGATGAGTAGCATGGTCTAAGGCTGGGAGGTTCGTGGAAGGTTTGCACGTGGTTGGTGGAATTACCACGGTTTCAAAGATAAGTATCAACTTATGCTTAATATTATGTTTTGCATGCCTGTGATGCTTATATGTATCATGTATTCTGTTGTGCATATGAATTACTGTTAATCCCATGGATTATTTATGTTAGCAGTAATCTTGTGCTTACTCTCAGTTAAATGTGTTTAATATGACTTAAATGCATGTTATTAATTAAGTATGAGAATGATGTTGTTTTGCACAGTAGCATTTGCCTGACCAGTGGGATGACGGCCAGGGACGTTACAAAATGGCTCATTTCAGGCTTGTTACCTCACATCCGCAGTTCGTTAATATAGAAGAAGGTTAGGTTGCAGTCCGAGGCATTGGAAGTTGCTATAAAACTAGAAGCATCTCCAGTTGGAGACAACAACGGAATGACACATATATAGAACTAGTTAGCGAAATTAACAATTTAGCTGGCAGAAATTACAAAGGGAATATAGAAATGAGAACAAATATGGTGCACCAAATGCAGGATTGAAGGTCACCACAAAGATGAGTGTCCAACCTTTGCACAGTACTTAGCAGCTAGAGTGACAAACCTGCTACCAGGAGGAGGATACTATGATATATGTAAAAGTGGGGACATAACCCCCACGAGTCCCAACTATTACAAAAATATCATCTCACCCCAAGAATATTATTCTTTAGCTTTTTCAAATCCGTGGGGCATGAAGAAAAATATTGTCATACATTTGATATTATGAGGGAGCGCACGATAGACATGTACATAATTTAGGAAGAGAACGTCACGATAGAAGGAGGAGGGTAATATAATACCCCAAGAGGATTTAATCAAGGAAACTAAGGGGGATTCGATAGGGGTGAGGTCGAACAAACTATGGTCGAGGAGGAAGAGGCCCCATAGTATGATATAACTATAACCAACTAGGGAACGTAGCACGAGATTGCCAAAATCCATGCACGACATGCACTTACTGTCAGGAATTAGAACATGCAACAAAGGACTGTCCACAGTTGTTAGCAAAATAATAGTCTAGAGGGAATCAAAATTAGAACCCAAACATTCAAAGATCTTCACTAAGATAAGGGACGAAGGACCCAAACTCGTAGTCGTTACATGCAGAGGAACCAAAATAGGGAGAGACACAAACAATGGAAGGAAACATGTTGAGTAGTGGGTAAAGAAATCAAAAGCACCTACACGTGCATTCGATCCAAATGAAGAGAAATCTACCTATAAAAAAGCAAGGAAAGAACTCATGCGATAGGACTGGAAAAAATCCACATCAACTACACCACCTAGGGGAGATATGCATTCCACGGAGGATGAGGTCAGAACCCAAGGATCATTGGAGAAGATAAGAACCTTAGGAAATTTTTTGTAAAGTTTATTAGAGTTGGTCGAAGATGAAAAGGAATTGCATACATTATGTTTGATGATCAATCATTGCACACAAGGGAAGACGGTCCTGACTGAAAAGAAAGTAGTGAACCAACTACTGTGCAAGAAAATAACCAACGAAGAATTTAGGTTCAGTGCGCAGATTGGAGAATACGACATCGACAACGTGATCTTAGACTTAAGGTTCGATGTGAACGTGCTACCTAAAAAAACATAGTATATGATGGGGAAACCAAAGTTAGCATGGTCACCCATCCAATCAAGACTAGAAAATCAATACAAAAAAATACCAATTGGAAGGTTAACAAGAATCCTAGTGAACATAGATGGAGTGCACAACATCATAGACTTCAAAGTTATCGAGATTGTAGATGATATTCAACTATATATAGCATTAATGGGACTGGAATGGGCCTTTGATAATCAAACAATTATAAACTTGAAAAGGCACGAAATGATATTAGAAGTAGGAGACCTGAAAGTGATTGCACCCTTAGACCAAAAAGAAGGAAGGAGGTACATAAAAACCACGCGGGGCGATGCAATCGATCAATTGTACAACATGACTACAAGGATGTATGATTATGTGAACCCTACTGCAGATGACACAATGAGTTGGAGAAGCATCAATTTGTGTACATTAGACTTAGAAGAAGGTATGGAAAACTGGAAACGGAGGATGCATGAAGTCTCAACACGATGATGTGCATGAATGACCAGGGAATTACGTTGGATTGGAATAGAATTGTGCAACCCACCCAAGTATGATGGGTTGAATATAGTGGAATATAGTTCCCAAGGAGGAATGGATGCACATGTTCATTCATACTCTTGCAACAATACAAAAAAACTTGTATTTATAAATGGAAGTGCGTAGAGACACGGTAGAGTGGGGTTACATAAGTCAAGGGTTCATAGAAACATTCATGTTTCAGCATAAGTCACCCTYAATAGATATAACACTGCAGGAAATCAAACACAAACTATTCAACRGAGAAGAACAGATGGAAGTAAGATCGATATGCAACRAAGAAGAACATACGAAAGTAATACGGATATGCATCGCACATAATGTTGTTWTGATAGTCCATAAATTACTTGAATGTTACAATGTGACTGAAGAKGATCAAGACGACGAAGATCCACAKAATTTTCAAGTACAAGAAACAGARGGAGAACAAATGGTAGAAGGCCTAGAGATGGAATCCAAACCCTATGAAAAACTAGTAAATACAAGGAAGGTCAACATTGGAACATAGGAAAATTTGAAGTTAGCACAGATAGGAGATTACTGGGACGACGAAACCGTAGAAAAAATAGCTAAATTACTACGTGAGTACCAGGATTTATTCCTGAGCAACTTCTCAGAAATGAAGGGGATAGCTGGCGAGCTAGGATAAATGAGAATCCAACTTAAGCATGATGCTAAACCGGTAAGACACAGACCATACCGAATGAACCCATGATATAAAGAAAAGGTCAAGGAAGAAATGGACCACATGTTAAAAGACGGAGTTATTAACCCAGTCAAAAAATTTGAATGGATAAGTCCCATGGTAGTACATGATAAGAAAACAGGGGGAATTAGAATCTACGTTGACTTCATAAAGCTCAATGATGCATGCCTACATGACCCGTTCCCAAATCCATTTACAGATGAGGTCCTGGAGAACGTTGGTGGACAAGAGGCCTATTCATTCACAGATGGTTTTTCAGGATACCATCAAATCAGAATTGTGCAGGAGGACCGACATAAGACAAAATTGACAACAAAATGGGGAAGTTTCCAATATATTGTAATGCCACTCGGATTAAAGAATTCACTGGCGGTATTATCCAGAGTGGTTGTCGCAGTATTTAAGGAGTTTATCCATAAATTCCTTGAAGTATATTTGGACGACTGGACTGTCTTCAGTCTACTATGAGACCATGTTGAATTGTTGAGATTAATGTTGGACAAGTGCCGACAACATCAAATATCATTGAATCTAAAGAAATGTATTTTTTGCGCACCTTTCGAAATACTACTAGGACATGTAGTATGAAAATAGGGATTAATAGTGGAATCGATAAAGATCATAGTAATTTTGGAACTAAAACCACCCACATTAGTAAATAAACTGCGTGCGACATTGGGACACACAAGTTATTACAAAAAAATCATTAAAGGATACACACAAATCACAACACCAATGGAAAAACTATTGAAAAGGGAAGTGAAGTTCCAGTGGAACGATGACTACCAGAAAGGATTGGACACACTAAAACACAAACTAGTAACGACACCAATACTGATCTTCTCAGATTGGACTAAGGAATTTCATGTACATGTAGATGCCTCATATATGGCACTAGGATAAATCTTATCACATTCAGGCGAAGGGGACATCGATCACCCCATTCCGTTCGCTAGCAAGAAACTTTCAATAATAGAGAAAAACTATACCACCACAGAGCGGGAGGGGTTGGCCATGGTCTACACACTCCAGAAATTCTGACACTATCTGTTGGGATCACATTTTAAGATGTATACAAACCATTTTGCACTGCGATAACTAGTTAATAAACCAATGTTGCGGGGGAGGATTTGCAAATGGCTCCTATTGTTCCAAGAGTAGGACTTTGAAGTAGTAGTAAAACCCGACAAACTCAATGCAGGGCCCGACAATATGTCATGCATACTTTCAGGAGAGGATGAAGGAAACTTGGATGATATCCTGCCAGATGCACAACTATTCGCTATTAAAATGGTTGACAATTACTTTACATATATTGTACAAGTACTAAGTACAAGAATGCCCCCCTCATACATGATAATCGCACAAAAGAAGCAGTTGGTCGTAAAGGCCATAGACTACCAACTCATTGCAGGAAGCTTATATAAATTGGGTGAAGATGGAATACTACGACGCTGCGTAGTTGAACATGAAAGATCAACTATATTGGTAGAAGCACAAAAAAAGATTGCAGGTGGACATTGTGCAGGGAAAGCCACTACGCAGAAGGTCCTACATGCAGGGTTATGGTGGCCTACCCTCCATAAAGATGAAAAAGAACATTTTTAGACATGTGATGTCTGCCAAAGGGTCAGAAAACCCTCTAGAAGGGACGAGATGCCATTAAACCCATTGGTTACATTACAATCTTTCGATAAGTGGACTATCAACTTCATTGGACCAATTAACCCACCAACAAGAAGATTAGGGGAAAGGTATATCATTACAACAATCAAATATCTCACTCAATGGGAGGAAGTCATGCCAGTCATAGATTGTAGCGCATAAACGACGATGCACTTTTTGTTCGAAAACACAGTAACCCAATTTGGATGCCCTAGAAAGTTGATGAGTGATCAAGGGACACTCTTCCTTAATAAAACTATAGAAACCTTGATGGAAGAATTCCAAATCCACCACCAGAAGAGTATGTCGTACCACCCACAGACAGATGGTACAGTGGAAGCATTCAACAAAGTCGTAGAAAATGCGATAACCAAAATCTGCAACGTTGGAAGAGACGATTGGGACTTAAGAATCCATGCAGTATTCTGGGCATACATGATAAACAACAAGAGGTTAATAGATCAAAAACCATTCAGGTTGGTTTATGGAAAGGAGGAAGTAATGCCAATGAAATTTATTGTACCAAGCCTATGCGACGTAGCAATCACAAACTTGTCAGATACAGGCGTAATACAAGGATGAATCTCACAACTGGTACAACTGGAGGAGGATCAATTTTCCATAGGATTCCATCAACAAGTGTAGAAGGAAACGAAAAAATATTGGCACAATAGACACATTAAGTCGAAAAAATTCCAAGTAGGATATTTATTACTACTATATGATAGCAAGTTTCTACAACACCGAGGGAAATTTCACATGCACTGGTTAGGCCCATATGTGATCCAGGAGGTGACAGAGGCAGGTGTTACACATTTGTAAACACTTAATGGAGTAGCACTAAAAGGAAGATTGAATGATAGTTGGTTAAAACTCTACCAAGAGGGTCGACAAGATGCACAATAGGCATAACTAGAAAAAGAAGAAGAAGAGGAAACAACGCAGGAAGGGGAAACTGCGCCAATCGGGGAAACTTGATGGAAAAATAGTCAAGTATGCAACAATAATTGCACCATCCTATATGGAAAGACAAATTTCAAGTACGAATAATGCATGAAACGACATTTAGGAGTGGATAAGACCAAGGTGTAAAGATAACAACGATCACAACACATACAACCACCATAAGCACCAGTCATAAAGTTGCCATAAAGACAGGGAGTAAAGACAAAATTCCACCGAGAAGTAGGACTGAGAGACAGTACATGGTGGAAACCTACTAGTGGATTTGGCAATAAAACACCATTAACACAAGCACTGGTCACACTACGGGCGAATGAGACAGGAAGGCAGGCATGAGGGTTGATACACAACGAGAAACATAGTACAAAAGCCACCAATACTACAAAAAAATGGGTTATTGTTATTTAACAGTTACAACAAAAACAGAGAGCACCGAGAGAAAGAGTAGAGCTTCGATAATCAAAATAGTTGAGGTAAGCACAAAAATGGCGCTACCCAAATCCGCAAGAGTAGAAACAATGGTACCAATAAGGAGTCGTACTAGGGATCTTGCAGTCGAAGCAGTGATTGAAGAAACCTTGAGCGCATCCTCATCAGCTCCACCGAAGTTTCCTTGCAATTACATACTGCCGAGGAAGGATGACACTCCACCAATTACATCGCAGAGGAATCCAAATTACACGCTGGTGACACCAGACATTCTAGAGGCAGTCATCCTTGATGAAGACATGTTGGGGAAGGTGCCTCAGCTAAATTATGTCTATCACAACATTACTAATGTGGATAAGTTCCCTGAACTTGTGCCTCACGCATACTTGGAACTCCAAATAGATCCACAGACACATCAGAGCATCCCATTTCTCTAGCACTGGGCTAGAGGATTGGAGCGTGTAGGCGTCCTAAAATTATTTGACATGCCCCACTTCGACCACAGTAACAAAGTAAATTCCTACGTCAAGCTCCTCCTATCTTGCGTACATGGGGGGTACATGTGGTTGGATAGGCCAATTTCAATTGATACANGATTGGAGCGTGTAGGCGTCCTAAAATTATTTGACATGCCCCACTTCGACCACAGTAACAAAGTAAATTCCTACGTCAAGCTCCTCCTATCTTGCGTACATGGGGGGTACATGTGGTTGGATAGGCCAATTTCAATTGATACATACCTGATAACATGGATCATTGGACTTCCCACCCAAGGGAGGGACTTTGCCATGTTGTTTGCAGATAAGAAGAAAACATAATATAGTCAGAGGAAATGCAAGTGAAGTATTGCACAGTCAGAGGGGTGTGCGGTCTAAATGTGCGAAACATATGCGACCTCACATTGTGAATAGCCACACAAATGTTAGCATGCAAATTTCTACAGAAATGCAGGAAGGACCAAGTCCCAACATCAATCGTAGTCGCTGTAAGAGCAATGTGTTGAAGGCACTACAATGAGATGTGATCCTTTCTTGCTGAACCATTTCCTACTGCACTATGCTAAAGCCCAAGATGAGGGGAAGGAGTTTCACTACCCTTGGTTCCTCATATTGATTGCCGTCACATCATGGGATGAGATGGAGGATGTGCAGTTTCTAGGGATGAGGGGGAAGTTGTGTGTAGTGGGAAAATATCAGAGATTTTGGTTCTCAACAATCAAGAGTAGGAAAATGGACACCAACGTAGAGTTTTTTTCTCTATGGTGAAAGAATTAGATAGATAATCCAGATCACACTACACATATTTCCACAGCTGGTGGAGGCATACATCCTAGTCGTGGAATTTTGCATGGATAGACACCACATGTACATCAAAGATAAGAAGGAATCTAGGAAGGAATGGGTCCAAATGAAGTACAAGATAACTGAGGAAGACATCCGGTTGGTCATGCAAAATTGGGAAACATACTGGAAAATACTAGTAGAAGGAGACATGACTGTGCAAGGGGGGAACACTAAGGAAACACATCACACCTATGTATAAATGAATCCTCTAGACAATGGCACATGGGATAACGATCAAGGAAATGATACAGAGGGTGCAACTGAAATAGGGCCAACTTAAGCACATCAAATGGGAAGGAAACATTTCGAATAAAGCACAGGTTTAGGCGCACATCAGAAGCAAAAGGCTCAAAATACTCAAGTCATGTACACCCTAATAGATGATGATATAGATCAAATTGAGTATATAATAAGGGATGTCATGGAAGAAGTACTTGAATAGATGACCAAACAAAAAAAATCACTTCAAACAAGGGTGCAAGATCAATGTGTGAGGCTTCAATAGTTAATAGAGACAATCTGACTAGCACTAGAATCATGAGCAGGCACATCCCAACAAGGTATAGTAGGGGAAGCACATACGGGGGTATCAGAGTGCAGAGTAATAAAACTCTCAGTACAAACAGTCAGGTTACCTAACCCCGAAGTATAGGCGAGGTTTCAAGGCCTAAGTCATGTGGACTTATTCATATCCTAGATGCCACTGGAAGTGTTACAACACTTCCAAATAGGGATCACGCAGGAAATCTGGTATCAGGTAGATACTACCACTAGTGAGGTGGAAAAAGCAGAAGTAGAGAAAGAAGACCCACAAAGACAAGACAACACTACGCTACAGGAAAAGTGTGTAGTAGAACAACGAGTAGAACTCACAGAAAAGGAGAAAAACAAATAAAATAGTGAGGTAGAACAAGCTAAGAGGGAGAAGCTTGAAGAAGAAGAGAAGGCTAAGAAATCCTAATAGGAAAATAACGCAACTGTAACACACCCACTATCGTAATTTAAAATTTTTGGGGCTAATCTCCCACAATGGGGAAATCTCCAGAAACCCTCATTAGCGAAGTGCCAATCCCTGGTTCAATATCGGGATTCGGGGTCTCTAATGTCAAAATTCATTCACCCCAAGACTGGCGCTCCCAAATTCCGGCCCAGCTCCCCTACGCCCGGCTCCCAGGACCAAGCACGTGGTCCACTTGCCTCTCGTCCATTCTTGCAACTTCTTTGAGGCTACTCCTACTCGGAGTTTAGCGGGGATTTCCGATAGCCGTGAATTCCGAGTCCTCGAGAACTTCATGATCTCAAGTCCCAGTATACCCTGCTGCCATTAACCCTCTAGGCTATACAGTAGTCCATGTGACCACGCCCATCGCCGGGATACGCCATTTAACCTCCCAGCCGGGGATTTCGGCATTTGTGATGACGCAAAACACATGTCCCCGAGGGACTTCGTGAGTTCACGATTCGTAATCGGCGCCTTTCTGATCACGCTAAGCCCCGGTTTATCCCACGGTCCACATGACCAGCTCCATGACCACTACCTTATCCCGTCGAGGCCTCTGAGTTCCCATGTCCCAAGACCAGCGTCCGCGGGACGCCGATATCCGTTCAGAATCTCTCGGGATGCTTAACCGCGTCCTCGCCCACAACTCGTCCTCCTCAGCTACCGTCGTGGTGGCTCCCACTCATCGGGGTTTTCGCGTATCGCGATTCCGTGTAAGCAAGAGTCCCTTACGTCGAAAACCAGATATGCCGGTTTCAAACTATTTTTAGATCGGACAGCGTCCCTCAAATGATGGGCCGATCGATTATATCGGAGGAATCGTTAATGTCGCGATTCTCTTGTGTATGAGTCCCTTGTCTCCGGGAACCCGATTCCCGATCTCCGACTCATCGGGATATTCTGCGCCGCGGTATCCACTGATTGGAAAACCGGATCTATCGAATCGCGGTCAGCGATTTCCTATTAGCGGTTCCACCTCCCTAAATTCTCCGGAGTAGGTGAAATCCGATTACTTCGAGGAGAGGCCGACCGCGTGTCTGCCGAGATCAGCGGCTGGGGCGCTTCCTCTACACCCTAGAGTCAACTCCGGTACTTAATTTCGGGATGCGATGGAACATGGGATTATGATCCTGAATCACGATGATTGGGATCATTTTCTCGCGCACTTCCCTTCCGGAAGGCTACGCCGTTGCAACTCCCTCGATCCAGCGGTTTCGCGGGTAATTTGGACCGAGATCTAACGGTTTAGATTCATTCCTTTTGGGGTCTTGGGATTTACGATCCCAATTTTCGTTGTTCGATGATAGAGGTCAAGGGGCAAGGTATGTAGCATACGCATTAATTTCGTCAATCTAATAGTCGTGCATGACTATGGTTCCTCAGAGCGAGATCTCATCCGTCGGTTTGTTACTTCTCACAACACTACCACCTTAGACCCTTAATAAAATCGTTCCTCCTCCTGCAGGGTCACTAAGGCTACGATAGCGTTCGGGTCGCAATTACGGGTTCTTAATTGGACCTTTCTAAGGAGGGATTCTCTGTGAAGGGATCCCTACCGAGGCATTCCGGAAGCAAATAAAGGGAAACAACTTCGAGCGGTGGGCGTGGTTATCTTCTAATTTTATCAGCATTAATTCTTACATGGTTTGCCTTTCGATTGTTAAGCATGTAACTCATTCATATCAAGCACCTTGAACTTTGTTCTCATCTTTGAAACCATTTCACGATTTCCGCATTTCCCATGAGCCCATATCTACTCCTCATTAACAATTAACGCCGCGGATAATCTTACCGCGAGGAAATATTTACAATTACACAGGATTCTATGAGCATATGTGACAGTATATAAATGTCAAAATGCAATATAAGAAAAATACTTATCAAATAACTTCAACAATGGAAGCAAATGCTGAGAGTGGTGCTCGTTCCACTTAGCCAGGTAGGCGTGAAGTGACTCCTAATGGATTTAACACTAGCCACCCCGAGCTAGACCACGATGTTTTGAGATTCAATCTCTTACTTGCATCTCAACGGAATTTATGGATGAAGGTTACTCTCCTTGTTCTCTGCTATCGCTCACTCTGTGTAATGCCATAGTTTTCCCCTCGCGTTTTCCCCCTTTCAATCGTTTCATCCCTACGCCTTATCCTCTCACTCGGCGAGGGGTTGCATGTGGCGATTACCCTTCGTTGAACCATTTCATGATGGCTCTACGGATGAAGTTCACCTCCATCCCTCATCAAGCCATCCAACTACCGATAGCCTGCAAGGCATTTATTTCGGGGGCTAGCGAGCCGGCACGGTTTCTCCGGGCCGGTGGGTCCAAATCACGGTATTATTAAATTATTCGATTGGAAGTTAGCGCCCTTTTCAGGTGCCCTCCGCCACCATCGTGGTCTCTTTTCCACTCATCCCCTCGGTAGTTACCTTGATAAATTCAGCTGTCATTTTACGCGTGTTTGACCTCTTTAGCGAGGGATCCATTTACATCCCATATTCATATTTATAAGTTTTGCCATAGTCCTTGGCGGTTCGGTTATATTTTACAATTTGGAAGCGGGGTGTTACAATTCCCTCCCGCAAAGGAACATGATATGATGTTCTTATCTAATAATATGAATTGCATGTACAAAAGTAAACAAAATCGGATATGCCTATCTCATGGCATCTCCATCTCCCATGTAGCCTCATCACAGGCCAAAATGTTCCACTACACTTGACACGGTGCAATGGTCTGTTCGGAGTTGGGTTTCCATACGTCCAATATGCATTGGGGTTACGGGAATTCTCCCTCAGGTTCCACACGGATCCGCAGGACCAATCGAATTATATGATTAGCATCGTAACATATTTCTTCAATAAGGAAACATGGAAAACATTATATTGCTTTCTTGTGGGAGGAAGTGCTAGCCGATAGACTACGAGGTCCACACTGTCTAGAACCTCAAAGGTCCACAATGTCAGGTACCAATTTGGCACAAGCTCCATTTTTAGGGAACTCCTTTTTGGGCTTAATTGAGATATACATGATCTCTGTTTGGAACTCTCTTAGGTTCTCTTTGATCGGCCTTAGCTTTTAAATGGGTTACGGCGACCTTGATTTACTGTTTTATTTGAATCACTTTAACGTTTCCATTTCTTTTAATGTCGGGTCCAAAGAAATCCACGTTCCGCGAGGGATTGCTCCGGTGGCTAGTGTTACATTGTCTTCCATGAAACTTGAATGGACTCATCTTTAAGGATGCTTGTTAGCCGTTGTTGTAGGCAAATTCTACCAATGGTAAATTAGTCCCCATTTCCTAGGGTGATGCATCACATGCATTCTTAACATATCTTCTAATATCTGATTTACTCTTTCTGTTTGTCCATAGGTTTTGCGAGGCGATAAGTAGGTACTAAACAACAATTTGGTCTCTAAGCCCGCCATCAACGATTTCAAGAAATTGGAGGTGAATTTCGTCTCTCACATGAGATATTATCTCTTTTGGCATGCTGTGCAGTCGAAACACCTATTTCATAAATATCTGTGCGATATCTATGTATACGGGTCGATTTGATGGGAATGAAATGAAGCGGAGACTTGCATAGTTTATCTACCACCACCATAATGGCATCATTTTATCTGGTTGAAGTTGGTAATCAAATCCATGGAGATGGTTTCCCATTTCCGATCTGGCATGGGTAAAGGGTGCGATTAGTCCTGTTGGGTGTCGATGTTACGCTTTAACTTGTTAACATTCTATGCATTGGGCCAAATGTTTGGCCACGTCCTTCTTCAATCCGACCCGGAAAAATTGTTTTTGGGTGGTAGTAATCATTTTTTGGTATCTTTGGTGACCAGTGTAGGGTCTTTGTGTAATTCATCCATAATGAACCTCTTCAAGTGCAATTGGGATGTACAGTCTATCTCTGTAGGAGAGTAGACCTCCTTCGGTCATCAGATAGCCTTCATATTTTACTCCGGTTCTTGCATTGAGTGCAGTTTGTTTGGAATGAGAGGAATGCAACAACATTGCCTCTTTGACTCGTCGCGATTATCCGTCTCACGGGGTACTCACAGCGAGCGGTGAATGGTTCTCATGCTTACGCTAAAGAGATTGACCACCTTATTCTCCCTTACCTTTGATGTGTTTGATTTCAAAATCAAATTAAGCTAAGGAGGGCCATCCATCTAGCTTGTCTAATATTGAGCTTAGGTTGATCAAAAAAATACCATAATCCACGATTGATCTGTCCATAAGTACAAATTTCCTTCCCGAGGTAATGCCTCCACATTTTAAGGCATACTGGCGATGGCCAATTCGGATCATGAGTCACATAGTTGACCTCATGCTCATTCAATTTTGAGTTCATAGCGGATCCACCTTTCCTTCTATGGGGAATCCTCAGAACCCTTCTTTGCGGGGCAATACGGTACCACCTAGGGAAGTCGGCTTAGGTCGGCGATTTTCAACATGGGTGCATGGGTTGATAAATGTTTCAAGGTTTGAAATCTTTCTTAACATTTCTATGTGTCCGGAAATTTCTTTCCTTCTTCTGGAGGGCGTTGATTGGACAACCAATCTTGGAAATCTTTTATAAATCTCCTAAAGTAACCTGCTAATCCCATAAGGATCTAATATCCGAAACATACTTCGAGGTAGGCCATTCCATAATAGACCCTGATCTTGTGGGGATCTACATACCTTCCTTGAATTGAGAACATGTCCCCAAGTAGTGTATTTGCCGAAAGAAGTCACACTTCTTGAATTTAGCATGGGGTGATGCTCTCTTAGCACTGCGGCCTAGGTCTAAGATGCTCTTCATGTTCTTCTCCTATTCTTAGAGTAGATTAAGATATCATCAATAAAAACTAGTACAAATTTATCTAGAAATTCCCAGTACACATTGTTCATCAAACACATGAATGTGTTTGATGAACAATGTACTCAGCAAATGGCACTACCACAAACTCATAGTGACCATACCGTGTCCGAGGCGGTTTATGGATGTCTTCACCCTTAATTAGGACTTGATGGTATCCACGACCTCAAGGTCAATCTTTGAAAAGCAGGCAGCACCTCCCAGCGGTCGAATAAATCGCCGATCATGGGCAGGGGTATTTGTTCTTTATGGTTACTTTATTAAGTTTATGCGTAATCTATACACGGTCTAAGGGTGCCATCTTTATTTTCACAAGCGGGGACCCGAGTTATGGGGGACACGTTGAGTCGAATATAACCCTTATCCATCATTTCTTTCAATTGCAATTTGAGTTCAACTAATTGAACATGCTCATCCGATGGGGTGTTCTAGACACTGGCACCGCTCCGGTGCAAGTTCTATTGAAGTCAATGTCTCTTCTCGGTAGACCAATATCTCTTACGGAAACACATATGGTGCTCTCACCGGATAGGGTGTTCTTCAGGGCTTGGTTTAGCGCTTTTGATTGTTTTCAACACCTGTAGTACATATAGGGGACATCCCTTTGGCAATACTTCCTCATTTGAAATGATGATATTTGTCTCACTAAGAAAGGTTTTGGATCATATGGAGAGTTACCCTTTGTCCTTCTTTGTTCACACTCTAAGGTTTATGGTAGCAGTCCAATTTAGCTTTATGGGTGGCCAGCGGGTCAACACCAATCGATGGAGTCATTATGATCCAGTAGGTAATACATTAAGGGTTGCTTGGGTGGGGAATTCTCCCAACACCGCATTAATTGGCCGGTACAGTGCGGCCTCTACCACCACTTTCTTTTGGTGCCGGTGGCTAGCTGTACCAACCATGGTTCAGTTTACTGCTACGTAGGCATGGAATTACACTTATTAACGGTTCTAGGGGATATATAACTCAAAATTTGAACCAGGGTCAGTAAGCGGTTACTAGATGGTTGAAGATCATACATTCTATCTCCACCAAGCTTCAGTGGTCATTGGTTGTCAAAGTGCATAAATCACATTAACGCACTCCTGGCCACATCGTTGGTAATGTTAGCTTCATAAATCTTCCGGTATTACGTTGGCCGAATTGAATGATCTTCGGAGATGATCTCCTCTGCTATCCCAGCATTCCAAAGGTTTTTTCTTTGGGTTGCTCAGGTCTTTTAGATACGGGTCCATAAGTTTTATTTTCGTCCCCCGAGGAAAAGTTCTGCTGGAGTACACTCAGGTTGGAAAGTTCATTCTGTGTTTCTTCTTGTAGTTTTTAAATACCGAGGATTTTCCCCCTTTCTTCGAAATTTTATGAGCCATTCTTTTGTTTCCAATCTCCACGGGACTCTACCCGATGTCCATATTACTCATGACAATATGTTTGCCTTCGTATAGTATCTTCTAAGATGCTGGTTGGTCAAACTCAATTCGGTTCCGGTATTCCTTGGGAAGCCCGATGATGAAGCATTGTACCTTCGCCTTATCGGCTTTGATGTAGGGTACATACCCAGTAAGTCAAGGAATTTGTTGACCTATTCCTCCATGGTAAGTTGTCACAGTTTGAGTTCGCCAAAACTCTTTCTTTGGCCTTCTCATTCGAAATACCCTTTTCGACCAAAATGCTTCTTGAAGTACTTCTCGAATTGTTTCCATGACAGGTCCTCCTTGCGGACCCTTTTATATTCTTAAGGTCTTCCTACCAGATGGAAGCCTTTCTGTTCAGTTTGAAAGTGGCCACTCGAGCCTTCAAATTCTCGAGAAGTCATGGACTCACGAAATATTTCTTAGCCAAGTAGCCCGCGCATACATGAGCCTCCTTTACTATCTCGCAGAGTCGAAGGAGGGAGGTTTGGCTAACTCTAAATTCCTCAAATTTGTGACTCTTGAAGTCTTTTGCTTCTTACGTTTTTTCTTGAGAATGAGGCCCGTCTGTGCTTTGCTAGAAGAGCCGAATCACCAATTCCCTTCGATTGGAATCGTCAGCGGTCCTTTTACCTCACAGGGTGGACCTTTCTTGGCGTGCTTCTCTCAGTATGGCCAATGACACGACCATGATTTTTGCATCTTCCGGGTTCTTGTTGCATTTGTCATTGTAGGTCGGATAGGCTCTGCGGTAGAAGCTGCAGTAATTTCAGTTTGTTTTCGCGTTTCTTCCATCATCCTTTCATTGCTCGGCCTTGCGACTTTGCAATTCGACCATGAGACTCCCTCACCGGTCGGCTAAGTCTGTAGGGGTTCCTATTTCTCTTCTTCGTCAGACTCTTAGGTCCTACGTTGTGGGGAGCCTTCTCCCACCTCTTGAGTCACCATGCCTACTTTAGCGTTTGTAGACTCCTGCGATTGATCATCCGCTTGAATGTGAAGACAAAGCGGCTGGGTATTAGTAAAGAATTAAATATATATTCCATAGATTGTGCATAATTCCACAATTCTTTAACATGCATACGATTCAGTTGTTCATATTCCAGTTTTTTAATCCTGGATAAGATAACTAAGTCAGGGGTTACTCCTCACTTAAGTGTTTGGTATGTAAGTTTATGCTTGGCGACTAGTCGCGGCGAGGTGCATATAGGCTTGATTAGGCCAGAGTGTTGTAACCATGCTCGATACCACTTTGTAACACACCCACTGCTCATTAATTTAAAATTTTTGGGGCTAATCTCCCACAATGGGGAAATCTCCAGAAAACCTCATTAGCGAAGTGCCAATCACTGGTTCAATATCAGGATTGAGGTCTCTAATGTCAAATTCATTTCACCCCAAGACTCGCTCCCCAAATTACGACCGCGGCTCCCTATGCCTTAACTCCCCGGACCAAACGTGGTCCACTTGCCTCACGATCGGTGGTCTTGCACACCTTCTTTTGGGGCTACTCTGGGGTTTGAGTTTCACGATCTTCACCGGTAATTCAAGGTCCTCGAGAACCATGATCCTCAATCGATATGCCCTTAGCATTAGCCCTCTAGGTATACAATGGTCCATGTGACCACATACCACATGGGACCACCGCCCATTATAACCTCCCAGCCGGGTTTCGGCAATTGTGATGACACAAAACACATGTCGAGGGACTGGTTTTGATTAAGCGTGGCGCCTTTACGGTCGCATGTATTGTCTTACGGTCCACATGACCCGACTCAGGTGACCACTACCTTATCCCGATGGGAATCAGGATTTTCCATGTCCCAAGACCAGCGTCCGCGGGACCAGCGGTATCGATTCCGACTCTCTCGATGCTTAGCTTAGCATCCTCCTTACATCTCATCCTCCTCGCTACAGGTCAGCGGCGGCCGGTGGCTCCCACTCATCACGGGTTTGGCGACAGTGATTAGGTATGGAAAGAGTCCCTTGCGTTGAAACCCGATATGCGAACCAGGTATTTTGAATCCGCGAACCAAGCGTCCCTCAAATGATGGACGGTCCGTATATCGGGAGAATCGGCATTATCGCGATTTCCTTGTGTCTGAAGTCCCTTGTCTCAAGAGACCCAGGTCCCGATCTCCAGACTCTTCCGGATCCTGCATACTGATATCCCTGGCGATTGGCTGGATCTATCGGAATCGCGGATCGCGATTTCCTATTACAACAGTTCCACACTCCTAAATTCTACGATGGGAGAAATCGATGCCTCGGTAGGTACGTGTCCTAACAGGATCAGCGGCGGGCCATCCTCTCGCACCCTGGGGGGTAACTCTGGCATAATTTCGGGATGGCTGTCGGGATTTTGGTCTAATATTCGACGATTCAGATCATTTCTCCACCACTTCCCTTCCAGAATTTTGCATAGCGCAACTCCTCCGATCCAGGGTTTCGGTAATTTGGATAGAGATCTAACGGTTTAGATTAAGTTCCTTTGGGTCTTCGGGGTCTGATCCCAATTTTCCTGGATTGTTCACGATGAGGGAAGGCAAGGTACGTAACGCTTGTGTTACTTTCTTAAATCTAATGGTTATGAATGATTATGGTTCCTCCGGCGAGATCTCATCAGATGGGTTTGTTACTTCTCACAACGCTACCACCTTGGACCCTTAATAAAATCGTTCCTCCTAGTGCAGGGTTAATAAGGCACGATAGCGTTCGGGTCCTTAATTACGGGTTCTTGGTGCGGACCTTTCCAAGGAAATCTCGGTGAAGAGATCCCTACCGAGGGCATTCCGGAAGCAAATAAAGGGAAACAACTTCCGAGAGCGGTGAAGTGGTTAGCTTCATTTTATCAGCGTAATTCTTGCATGGTTTGCTCGATTGGTTAAGCATATGTCAACTCATTCATATCAAGCCCTACACGACCATTCTCATGCTGAAACCATTTTACAATTTCACAGTTTTTATGAGCTAATATCTACTCCTCATTAACAATTACTGCACAAATAATCTTACACAGGAAATATTTACAATTACACAAAAGTCTATGAGCATATGTGACAACATATAAATGTCAAAATGAAATATAAGCAAAATACTTATCAAAATAACTATTAATGGAAACGAAGCTGGCGAGAGGTGCTCGTTTCCACCAACCATGAAGCGTGGTGACTTCTAATGGATTTAACACTAGCCACCCCGAGCTGAGATCACGATGTTGTGAGACCGCGTCTTTGTTTTTCAGTGACTGAGAATGAAGGTTAATCTCTTTCTTCTTTGCTATCACTCACTATGCGTAAAATTGCTAGAGTTTCCCCTCGCATTCGCCCCCTTTCAATCGTTTAAGCCATACACCTTATCCTCGCGAGAGGTTGCGTGTGTACGATTACGGTCATTCATGATGAGCTCTGGATAAAATCGGTTCACCTCCCATCCCTCATCAAAACCATCAACCTACCGATACCGCAAAGACGTTATTTCAGTTCATGGCTTTTGGTTCTCAGGACTAGTGGGTCAAATGCGGTATTAAATTCGGCGAGGAAGTTAACGCCCCTTTCAAGGTGCCCTCCACCACCATCGTGGTCTCTTTTCAGCACATCCCTCTCGGCGGTTACTTATTAAATTCCGTATTCATTTTACATTCGATGACCTCTTTCGCGGGTCCATTTTACATCACATATTATTCATATTTATAAGTTTTTCCATGGTCCTTGGCGATTCGGTTATATTTACAATTTGGGAAGCTTGAGGTCCATAGTCCTTGGCCAGTTCAGTTATATTTACAATTTGGGGGAAACAGGGTGTTACAGCAACAGAGGAAAAGGCCGAAGAAATAAGGAAGTGTTGAGATCAATTCCCTCTTCTGAAATTTCCCTCCCCTTTTCTATTTTCCCAACTTATTTTGTCCATTTATTTTCCCTCTTCTATACTTACCCAAATTCCCCTTTTCTTTTCTTCTTTATATTCTCCCTTTCTAGTCACTATACTTAGTCATTTTTTTTAAAATGGCGGGTTTGCAGGTTGACGGAGTCGTAGGTTCTCACTTCTTATTCCCATATCATGAGTTCGATCGACCTCCATTTCATCCTATACTTAACCGTTTATGCAGTCACGGGTTCCCGGGTTGGCGGGTTCAAGCTTTCATATCCCATGTTCTGTGATATACATTTTGCACCCAAAATATCTGCGATCTACATTTTGACCATCGGACTCTCCAAGCTCCTAAGTATTCCATCTCTCCTATATTGAGTCCAACTGACCTTGTTACAAAACTTAGCCAATTTTTGACCTTTCGCAACGACGGGTTCGTGGGTTCACAAAAATCCCAAATACTAATTTCTCTCGTCCGCCCCCGCCACATTTGCGTTTTTCCTAATATGCATTTAGTAAGGTTTAATGCTAATAACTCATCATGAAAGTTCTATAAAGATCGCCATTAATAAGCAAAGGGATCGAGGAGATTTCTTATTAAACCACATTGAAGCACAATTTGCAGAAGATTGTATTATATCTCTCAAGCGCTCATTTCAAATATTATCTGGATTAAAAGAATGCTCTTGTAACTTATGGAAACAACAACTCGACAATAGTTCTGTGGATATACTTTGAACATTTTTGGACGTGAGGACCAGAACTTTCAGTGGCCTAGAGAATATTCTTACTATTCATCCCCTTCTGCTCAGAAGGAAGTAATTTAGATGTCCAAAATTTCTCGTTCAAGATGTGTTCTTGAGGTTTTTGACTACAAGGAATTGGTTTCCTGGTGCATTGAGAAATATATACCAAATCAGTGGATTATTCAACTTCAAGACCATTCTCCCATCTCTCTTTCACCTCAAGTGTTCCATAAAATGCTAAAACTCCCAGAGCCAACACTCACTTTCAAAGGTGAAGATTCCAGGGACTTCTTGAAAAATCATGACAATGACATGGACCCCTTGCTTGAATTCTTGGAGAATCCCACAGACATCCCTGAAGATATTACCAGGTTGTAGGTCAAATAATTCAAAAACCACTTTCGGGAAATTGCTTGGTTATTCACTAGAGTGATCGACCAAGAAAATACCACCAGTATTTCCCGTATGATTCTTTATATCTTATATTTTACTGTCAAGGAGAAAGCCATCTTCGATTGGGGAAAACTGATTTCCATTGAAATATCTTCCCAATTTTCATAATACAAAAAATATAAGAAATTCTTTATGGACTCTTATTTGGTATTCGCGATAGCACATTGCTGTCAATTTCCTAAATTGTCTATCTAGAAGAAGGTGAATTGTGAATTTGACCTAGTGACCTTTTGGTACCAAGCGTTGTGGAGGCATAAGATTCCTTCCATTTTTATGAAGTTTTCAATGAATTTGTCTCGGTTTTAAAAGGATTATTGTTTCGAAAAGATACCCCCAAAATATCCCCCCAGGCAAGTAAATTCTTGGATAAAAAGGGGACGTTGGAGCAAATGGAAAATTACAATGTTATCAGGATTTTTGGTGCTAAGGAAAATCCTTCCTTCCTTCCATGGGATGTATTTGACAGAATGTTTATTACAGAGGTGGCAAGGAAATATAATTCCTGGCTACACTTTTTTCATGAGAAACGAAAAAAGCAATTCATACCTTTTCCTTGGAAAATCGGGGACATTGTATTTAGATATATGAACAAAATCGATGAATTTGCGAACCACTTCCACAATCTCAATCTCAAGTATGCTGAAAGGATAAAAGGGTTTGAACCTAATATAATTTTTGTGGAACATATGTTAGCAGTGGGATTTAGCAATTCATTTATCCATACTATTCTAGGAGAAGAAGAAGATAATAACTTGGGTGCTCCTACTCTCAATGCTTGCGACTTGGAGACAATATTAAGTACCAATAAATTTTACAAATAGAAAGAAAAAGGTCCTAGCGAGAAGAGTGCCCAGTGCCCAACTGTTACTCCTAAGACTACAACATCTCAGAGCAGTGCTCCGACGGTGCACCCATCTAGGAAAGTGATCAACAATAGTTTAGGTGGAGGAGGAGACAAGAACCCCCTCTGGGAAAAATTGAAAGTTCGCATAAACTTCCTCTGAGGAAGAAGATGAAGAATTTGTACAAGAGGAAGAAGAACATCGCGTCGAAAGTGATATCAACAAATTCTCCCTCAAACATATGGAGCTTGAGGATGACATCGAGAAAATGTTTCTTAACATTGATCAACAAGGAGGCACAACCCACCAGAATCCGTCATTGGAAATTATTGAGACTGAGACCTTCGATGAGGAAGAGTCACTTTGACAATGAATCTAAGAAATTAATTATTGAGAAGAGTGATGTGAAGAATAAAAAGGGGAAATCTTGTTCAGAGGTTAACCTAAGAAATATGCGGCCTTCCTAGATTTCCAGAATCCATAAAGAAATCGGTGATGCATTGGATGACTCCATTGGTGGCCTTGAAGTGTAAAATACAAAGTTAAAGGAGAGGATTAAAGAATTGGAAGAGACCTTAATGACTCTTTCACTCCTTGCCATCCCTTTGGAAATTGTTGGACCCACCACGCCTGCTACTAAATTAAAATGATCCTCAAGATTACTTATAGAAACGAGGAGTTATGTGGAGAACAACATCAAGAAAATAATGACATTGATAAAAAAAGATTGAGAAATTTCAAAGAACATGATTTATTTTGTCTCGAGGGCGCATGCCTTTCATGATTATTTGCAGGCCGACCTA
>SNQJ01S0082383.1:0-35192 GCA_010110895.2 Picea sitchensis
AATTATTTACGTCAAGAAGAGATAACGGTTTCATATTCACCAGATTGCAGGAACCAGAAGAATTCTATTCCAGTCTCAGTAGGAATTGTTCCCATTTAAAATAACAAATTCGAATGTTCAACAAATATTTGATTTATTTCAATATGGTAATAACAAATAACGAATGTTCAACAAATAACAAATAATATAACGTTAAACAAATAATATAAAATCAAACAAATATAAACGCTACCCAAATAATGGCGAATAAATCATTAACAAATTTGAACTGGCCGTGCGGGCTAAGTTGGCAGCGTGGGCGGCTCACATGTAGCCCACGTGTCCCTCACTTGCATTTGCCGAAATAAAATATCCGCCAACACCTTTAAACCCTAAACTCACCATTTTGCCTCCTCATTTGATGTGGTCTCCTGTGCAGGGAGGCGTGAGGGAGCATGGCCGCCGTGCAGTGCAACGAGGGTTTGGGAGTAACTCCGCCATGGCGAATACAGGAACGAGGTTCAGCTTTCCATTTGTTTTGTTATTTATCCCTCCGCCTTCAAGTGAGCCCGATGCTGCGCTTTGGGGTTTGGTGGTAACGCTGAATTTAGTTTGTGTATTGATACAGGTATTCGCGAAATGGTAGAGCCTATGGGCTTTGGGGTTATTTCGGCCATAGTGAATCCTTGGCCCCGGGCAGGTCTTTTTTTTTTNTTCACCCGCCGTTGTTCGAGTCCTGTGAAAGAGAAGCGCGCAAGGTTCTACATAATGCGTCATTGTGTATCCATGCTTCTCTGCTGGAATAATTATAGAGATGCTTAACTTTAAATCTCTCCATTCACTGCTACACAGGAAATGTAAATTGAGTTATCAGAATGATTGTGATAATCCAAGAGGGCCTGTAAATATGCATTTTGGCTTCTTGATGTTTTCTTTGCATGTAATCAAGAATATTTACCATGCTTGCCTTACCAGAGCTTTGGACGATGAATTTTGTACCATACTCCAAGGGAAAATTTCCTCTGTGCGTTCAATTTCAATATAGTGTTGGGCTTTGATTGTTATGCGTTTGCGTTGTGCTGGTGCTGCTTTGTGTGCGTTGTTGTGTGAGCCCGAGGTATGGGATTTGGGGTTAGGTGTTGGTGCTGGCGTAGGCGCTGCTTTGTGTGTTTGTGTGTATTGAACGGTGATTTATGCGTTTGATGGATTGTAATTTTCTGGCTGCTGACTGTAATTTTCTGGGTTTCCGACTAAAACTCAGTCACAATGCCTATTATATATTTAAGTTTTTTTTTTTTTTTAAATTTAGGGTTGATCCTCAAATCAATTGCCCCAACTTCAAAACATATTGAGAATGCATGTCTGCTTAACAGAATACAAAACCTATAAATTTCAATGATGCAAATATAGGAATATTACTTTTCAAGAAGCTTAGAAATCATTTAACTCAGAAAACAAAATCGACTATTATTGTAATGAGGTTTGGTGTTGGCGTCGCGCGCGCTTGTGGGTTTGTTGTTGGTTTATGGAGTGTGCGAGTGCACGCTTGTCTTGTTTGTTCATGTACTTACGGAGGAGGAAGAACAGCTGGAAGATGGATTTAACAGACAGATATACAGAGAACGGCTGCTATGCTCTGCATCAAATCAAAACAAGCCAGTCTATTTATCATTCAATCTCTGGCCCTGAAGAGGAGAGCCTTAAGACATACGTTGTTAATGTCCATCCATCCTGGCACTGGGATGACGGTCGTGTCGTACACCTACGCGTTTAATGTCCATCCATCCTGGAACTGGGATGACGGCCATTTCTTTCCGGGTTAGGGTTAGGACTTTTAATCCATAAATTTACTTTACTTCTTAGCTATACGAATTTTTTTTTGTGCAACCTTGGGTTAATTAGGGTTTTCTAGCTAGGTTAGGATAATGTACATTATATTATTTTTCCAAAACTTCAAAAAAAATTGTTCAAATTAGTGTTTGCATTATATTATTTTCCAAAATTTCAAAAAAAATTGTCTAAATTAGTGTTTGCAGTGAGCTTCTAGTGCAGGGTAATGGTAGAGATTCTTGTATCTCTACTGCTAGCTGTAGGAAATTTGGAGTAAATGTAAGTACCTAAGGTGGCTAAACTACATCTGCATCAAATGAAATGTAAGCTGGAAGCAATTTTGGTCAACGCATGAACTTGATTGATCAACTCAAGAGTGCTTTACTGTGTAGGTTCCTGGTACCTCCACATGCAAGGTAAGAATGTGATTAATATTCCAGATTTAGGCTCAGAAATTCGTGCTTGAAATGTCGGAATAACAATGTCCATTTATATGGGCACCATAGTCTGATAATAATAGGTATAAGGTTAAGATAACATAAGATAAACAGTCTTGAGAAAATATATGTTTATAACTTTAAACTGGGTTGATTTATTCTGGCTGAAGATTTATCATTAGTTTCAACAACTAAATTTGAAAAGTAATTTCAGGTTCTTATGCAATACAAAATAGGTGATTCTTACGGGAAATCCTATTTGAAAAGTAATTTCGTGTTCTTATTTAATACAAAATAGGTGATTCTTACTTGAAACTTTTCCTCGTGGTCTCTCTTCTTTTAGAAATTTATTTATAACACTCCCTAACTCCAGCTCAAGGCGAGAAGGCTAGGAGGCATATATTTTTGTTGGGTTGCTGAATATAAAAAATATCACTTTTACTTTGCAGTTGCTTCTTGCTGTCCGGAAGGAATGTAGCCACCTTCAAACTACAACAAATTTGGGGTGTTCCATTTATTTTCAAAGATCTAAGTAGTGGTAGGCTCCTGTTCCAGATTTTGAACCAGTGGCTTTGATACTGTGATGTAAAGACCGGATTTGAATTAAAGTTTAAATTTCTACCAAATTTCTGTAATTTCTATAAGATTTACAAAGAAGTAAACTTTTCAAAATTATTAAATTATCTCAACACTTACGCAAGTAGAAATTGACAATAAGTAATAATCTAACTAAACCATTCATGAATTTGAATCTACATACCTCACTCCGATCCTATCCGCAGCAGCTTGCTCCCTTTGTTTGAACCCGACAAGTCGCCTCCTTAGGACACCCTAAAACTGCACACCCTAATTAGTAACGCTTGTAGTCCTAGGGACATCAATGGATGTCCTAGCCCTCCAAGCCCAAAACTCCTCAGCCCCGGTGTGCACTGTAAATTCCACTGTTGATTTCACTCTCCCCAATCCTCCAAGCTCTCCTCTCGTAGAATGAATGAATCCTCCATAATCCTTCTCCACTTCCTTATTCCTCCTTCACTTCCTCCATTAACTCTTTACCAAATAATTTTATCCCTTTATTAATGCCTTATCCATTCATTTATTACTTAACTTAACAATATTACGCTGCTTATCCCTGTGGATACGAACTCCAATTAAACATTTTCATTATATTTTATTATCCAATTCATTTGTTTAATTTCTTAATTAATCAATTAATTAATTAATAATTAAATTAATCTTTAAATTTCACCTAAAGAGAGTTAATCATACTTAAACTAATCATAATAAAAAATAATTAATTAATAATGCATAATTAGTTATGTTATTTTAATAATTAATTATAGTTTAGCTAATTTTTAGGATTATTTATTAAATTAATCATCTTAATACCATGGGGTCATTACAATGACATTCTTATAATGAAATCATTCACAATTTCATAGCTTATGATCATAAATGTTAGAAGACATATATTTCAAGATGCCAAGGAAAAACACTTATCAAGTACACTGTGGGTTATGAATCACGAGAGGGGTGCTCTTTTTCACCCAACCGTAGGTTCAGTGAATCCAGTTGGATTTACCAGTAGCCACCCCTTATTTGAGACCACGATGTTGTGAGACCTAAGGTGGCTCTATTTGCCAGCTGACTGTGGAGCCGGTTACTCCTTCCTCTCTCATATCACTCACTCTGCTTATCGCCAGAGTTCTCTTTCTCTCTCGTGCCTACCCCCAATCGCTTCTCCCCATGCCTTATCCTCTCATGAGGTTACATGTGGCGCGATTGCCACCGGTCGTGCTTGACGGTTTCACGGATGGCAGGTCCACCTCCCATCCTCACACCTTTAAGGATCCATATATACCTACCAACTCAAGCGAGACATTTAATTCGGGGCCACGAATAATTTTGGTTCTTCTAGGCCATTGATGTCCAAATATGGTATTGATTTTCAGCGGAAGTTAACGCCACCATTATTGGTTCCTTCCACCACCTTTCTTAAGCTATCGTGGTCTCTTTTTTCATCATATCCCTCTTAGCCCTACAATATAAATTCATAATACTATTCACATCCATCGACCTTTTCCACAAGGTCCATCTACATCACATATTCACATTTCTCGAAGGTTTGCTACG
This sequence comes from Picea sitchensis, assembly GCA_010110895.2. Lineage (NCBI taxonomy): Eukaryota > Viridiplantae > Streptophyta > Pinopsida > Pinales > Pinaceae > Picea > Picea sitchensis. The sequence goes on from SNQJ01S0082383.1 coordinate 4,380, forward strand.
CCTCTTGCTGTACCCAGCTTATTTTGTTACAAAGTTGTAGAAATGTGGTGTTACATGGACCCAAGAATCCAGACTTCCTGTGCAGTAACTCCTATCCCAAGACTCCTCTGACTCAAATGCATTTAACTGTGGAGTTTTACCCACAATGAAGCCCACTTAGCTTGCTACCCCACCTATTTGCAAACCTTAGAAAGTATTGTGTCTTATGAACTATCCAGCTAGAGCTCCCTTTTTCTTATTATTTAAGCATAGAGGGGCTTCCGTATTGAAACATATTAGATATCATTTCATGACTTAATTGTGTAGTAAGTCATTAATATATGACCCACATCCATGAGCATTAGTTGCAACCAATAATTCTCAGATTTGAATAGTCCACTTAGCACTCATTGCATCGGGTGATGCCTACAAGTAGGCAAGAAATGGGATTGAAGCCAACTAAATGAACTGCATAGCATCAATCATCACCTAAAAGGCTTGCACTCGGTAACCAAGAATTCCCAGGTGGTCACCCATACCAAAACGCCTCTAGCTCAAGCACGCTTAACTATGGAGTTTTCCCCACAATGAAGCCCACTTAGCTTACTCCAGGCATTTGCAAAACCTTAGCAAGTATTGTGCCTTATGAACTATCTAGTTAGATCTCCCTTAATCCTTATTATTATTTAAGCATAGAGGGGGCTTTCGCAAAGGCAACATATTAGATATCATTTTTAGGATTAACTACATAGAGTAAGTCATATAATCTTATGACTCCATATCCATGAGTATTAGTCTCAACTAATTAATAATTCTCATGATTTGAATAGTCCACTTAGCACTCTATCAGATCGTGATGCCTACAAGGGTGAAGGCTGAAAATGGGATTTAAAGTTCAAATCCAAATGAATCAGATAGAATCAATCATCACGGGGATAGCACCTGGAGTAACCACAGACTTCCCGTGTGGTCACCCATCCCAAGACATCTCTAGATCAATCATGCTTAACCATGGAGAATTTTCCCGATAGTCAGCCCTACTTAGTTTGCTACCCCATTTGCAAACCTTAGCAAGTATTTTGCCTTACGAAATACCAAGTTAGAGCTCCCTTAACTCTTATAATTTAAGCATATAGGGGCTTCACAGTGCAAAATTAGATAATACTCGGATTAACCGCATAGTGTAAGTCATTAATCTATGACCCATGTTGGCCCCTTTGACCAAGTTTTGAGGAACACTTCACTGGCATTTGACTACTGGGACTTCATACCAAGGTCAAAGATGGAGTGCAAGGCCAAGAAAGATTGCGGAAGCTAGACACCCTTTTTGTGTCCTTTGTGGGTTTTTGGGGAAATGTAACGGGACCAGGATGTTGGCCCATGGGTTTACCACGTTTAGGCCCCTTTGTAATGTATATAGAATTCTACCATGTAAGAAGTTTACCCTTTTAGATACTTGGTGAAGTATTTAGTGCTAATATTTTATCAAGGTGATATACTCTTCTGTAGAGTTGAGTGCAAGCATTGTAAGCGCTAAGTGCACATAATGTAAAAAGGTTTTATGCTTAGAGATACACGGGGAAGGAGGATATGGTGAGCTGCGTAGATCTCCTGTCCTATGAGGGGTAGGTTTTTTTTTGTGGATTTGTGCATGTAGATTATTGGCTGAAGATAATAAAATAGATGAAGAGTTGGTGGACGTGAGCCCCCATGGTGGGGCAGTGGAACGACACGAATCAGGTGTCATGCTTTGTGCTACATTGCTAAGTGTTTTCCCCCTCTTGCTAAGTGCTATGACATGTTTAGATAGATTTACTTATGCTTGTGCTTATTAGATGTGTATAGATGATTATGATGTGTATCAGTTGCTATGTTTGTTCTACCGTGACCGTATGTTGTATGTCGCTATATTGAAATCATCTTCATCTAAGTATATACTGCACAAGCCGAAGTATCTGTGAGGTATGATAAGGGTTGAATATTGGTGAATTGTTGATGCTAAGTGCTTTGTTATGTAATCACATATCTCAGATCCCACGGCGTTGTATACACTGCTTCCTACAATCACCCTACCTCTACCTTGGGTGAGACTTCATCTTCTTCATATAGGTGCTCAAAAGGGACCAGAGTTAGAATTTTGTTGGTGTGTTGTTGTAGTTGAAGCCCGGTGGAGATTCCCTCGGTGCCAACAAAATGTTTCCATTGTCGACTCAAACTATGATTGTTGGGAACCGAGGAAGAAGAAAGCTTTGTGCAAAAGTTCGCCCCAACTTGTGGGAAACTCTGTATGATTTGTCGCCTCATGCATGACTACTCGACCTATGTAGCTTTGAAGCAAAGAAAAGAAGCCGACATGAATAAAAAGAGGATCTGTAAGCTTGTGCTCATAGGTGTAAGAGTAGTGAAAGGTTTTAGATCTAGAAGCTTTATTCTCTATAAGTGGAATGTTTATTTTGAAGCATGAATTTAGGTATGCTTGATAGATTTTTGTCCTAGATTGAAAACTATGGCATTGTTAGATGAAAGAACGCTTGATATGAAGACGATCCGGAGAGGGAAATAATGAAATGTATGTTATTCCTATGCATGGAAGAATGTTTGGACTAAATGAGTGGATGTAGGACCCTAGAAGGAAATTTTTGCAAGCTATCCATCATGATCCTAGCACACAGTACAAAAAAAGTTGGGGATCATCTAAGAGAAAGAGAGATTAATGACTATTTGTTACAGTTGCAGAAGACCAGACATCTTGCTAAGGAATGCCCTGGGATAAAACCTAGTTGCCTCAAGGCTATGGAATCAACGGCGAAGTACTAGATTGCCCTAGAATGATTTCGTTAGACTTGAAAAAATGAAAATGGAGCAAGAGAACTCTGAAGGAGATCAAGAGATCAAGATTATAACAGAAACCTCAAAGAATCAAAGATTATGTTACCGAAATGAAAGAAAATGTGAATGAACATAAAGATGTCATTTCCTAATGGTATCTTTCAAAGAAAAGGAGAAAATCAAGTAAGAATAGGAGACTGGCATTTATCGCCTGATGAGGAAACACGCAGATGAAAATTATGACGTAGTGCTACCTGGAAACGGCTGGGGTAAGGCCCGCTATGGTTCCTTCAATAGGAAAAATATGGTTGTTTCGAAGGAAAAATGGTAACCCTATGTAGTAGGATTACCTAGATAGCTATGAGTAACCATGGAGCTTTAATAGAGGAAGAATTCAAAGTTATTGAATCATATTAGCGACTGTGTTCATTTCCATCTTTTTTTAGGCAATATTTGGATTGAAAAGACCAGATCCAAAGAAAATAAGAAAATAAAATCCAGTTAGAACAAACAGAAGAAGAAACAACTCATGGAATTTATGACTAGAAGGATCGCATAATTAATTGAAGAACAAAAGAATAGATCTAAGCTATTGGATACCAGCTGGACTTGGACATCAAATCTAGAGCATTAGAGGAACCACATAATACTGAAATACCTAATCCATGTGTTGAAGGAGTATTACCCTCAAATCTAAAGAAAGAATCTCAAGAGCGGCGACTTTTGCGTCGAGAGAAGATAGGAATGAGAACGGGAAAAGACCAACCAAGTTGAAGACTAATGAAGCAGCGTTGGTAAAATGTTCAGCAAGAAAAAGGTAAGATTGAAAAGAAGGGGAGATCCTAGGTGGAACACCGCAGAAGGAAAACTTATGGAATTTGAATTCGCGCTGTAGACATTTTAATAACGACATATGGTACTTCTCGCCATGGCGGAAGCACCCAATCCATTGATCGATATACCTGCTCAATTTCTACCTTGGAACAGATAGAAAGAATTAAAGGATCACCGCTAGACCGCTGGACCTCACCATAATGGATAGATATACGATAATGGAAGATTCATACCCATTGCACGCCTAACCTGATTAAATTTCATTTTAGCCTGCCGCATCTGCGGCCCGGTGCAATTTCGTCAATCAAAATTCGCCAAACCTTAACCAGTGATTGAATACAATTGATCATCGGTAGCGCATTGTTCATCCTAAAGATCAAGATCATCGCTCCTCAATTACCTTTTCCGAGTGCTGCGATGTCCGACGAGCTCACCTACAGCTTGAGGGAATCCGGCCACAAGTCCTTCTGATTTAATGATCGAGAGAGTCTTGCTCGAAGATATAACAACGAATTGATTTCCGCTATCATCGGCGAGGAGGCAAGCCTCCTCATTTCACTCTTCAAGTAGGAACATCCTCGAGTCAAAAGCAAAGGATAACGGCAAGGATAAAGACAAATATAAAATACGCTAGTTAGTGCCATCATCCATACTAATTTTTTCACCTTTACATACCCCTCCGAAAGCAAAGGCGCGCATTAACAGATAGTGTTCCTAGAGACTTTGAATACACCATATTCTTGCATATCTACCAAAACAAGTTCACACCTACCACGCAGATCAAGACAAAGTTACAACGTTGAAGTTTTGCGAATTCAACATGGGGGACCGTAAATTTTACAGCATCCTCACCCCATATAAGTACTTGAAAATAACTATGAAAGACCAAAGATCATCCTCAACAATGGATGATGAAATTCTCGCAGCTTACTTTATCGAGTTATAGAAAATACCACACTTTAAAATACCACCAGAGGTGAATTTGTGTAAAATTGAAAGCAGAAAGTTACTAATCGTAGGTAATAATGTGGTTAAACCATCACATAAATGTTGATTTGACGCTGATCAATAGGATCACTAGGCTTGGCATGTAGGGCCATGATCCTGTGGATTGATTACCCCGAAGACCGCGGGACCACTCTCTTCACATCATTAAAGAAGCTTGGCGGAAATGCCAACAGGATGCCGAGGCTACAAGGCAGCTTCATCGAAGTGGTGCAATGTACCTTTACGTCAATCGATCACAAGAAAATATGGCACGAAGAATCGACTCACAAGTATCGTGCTCAGAGTTGATCTCACAGAAATGCACAAGAGGGACTACAAATGAACCGGGTGAAGTACTTGGTCAACCAAATAGAATTGATCAGAGGAAGCCCATGATTAGGCAATGAATTCCATTTAGCTTGGCTTTAACACTCCATTGTTTTGCTCTATGGGAACTAATGGAGCAGCCTTCCCGGACCTCCACCCCTTTGAGCCACTATCCGTTCATTACATTGTGGTACTCGACCAACATGAACAAGCAATTGTAATCGAATGTCATTTTCCACACGCATTATAACCAATTGAAAGAAGCCATAGGCGGTGAACCTCGCATAACCCTTAACACTTTATGTGCTGGTTCCAACCCTCGAGCAGTTCACCGTGTGACCACCTCACTCTTTCTATATACTCTAACTCCAAGGCCGAAGAGCACCAGGAATAGCTTCAATCCTATTATAAGATGACGGAGGAAGATCAACAGAAGAGATCACCAAGGAATGGTCAGCAGTATTCTCGCTACAGATCCGGAAGTGACATCGCATATCAACAAATCAAGAAGTTGTACGTGACGTAATACCCGCCCAAGAAGACAAAGAAGACGAAGAAGCCTAAAAAGGTTCAAGATGTAGATAGCAAATATGTAAGGATGGCTTCCATCACACAATATCAAGGAGGTAATGGCGAATACCTAGAGGAAGTCAAACAACAACCAGAAGATGAAGTTGAAGTTATAAATAAGAGAAAAGGGTCACCTCCAAAGTCTCCCTCCCGAAAGAAATCGAAAGATCCATAACTAAGATGACATCACCACGCCACTCCGTGATGACTTCCGCTTCTTCTCAAGAACGTTCATAGAATGAATCCAGTAGAAGAGATAATAAAAAGCGTAGGAAGGAAGAAAGAGAAGATATATATTGTGATTGAAATTAATTCTAAGTGCAAAGAAGCACGCAATAGCCAAAGACAGCCCTATTGGCGCTTCCTCACAGAAGGAACAAAAGAAGTGGAGAAGAACTAATTTATCTCCTAAGATTATGTTGATACCGGCACACCTTCGACACGCATACGTGAAGAAAAGCAATAAAGTTACTCAGCCTTTAAAGAAAGCAATAAGAGAAATCATAGAACAATGTCGAAAGCCACAACAAGAGAGAATGATGTTCTCCAAGCAAAATTTGAAGAATATAGAGCGAAGATCCAAAAGGAGAAAGAACAACCGCTTTCAGAAGAAATCTGGGATGGAAGAAGCAGTTAACCGAGCATTCCACTCCATCACTTTATTAGAACAAAAGAGAGAAGAAACCTTCAAACATCAAGTGATGAAGCTCGCTGAAGTTATTCAACATTTCCAAAGAAGCATCATGGAATTAGAGCTTCAAACAATACCAAGTACCCCGCAAGAAGTGTGCGACCGGTGAGAATTGAATGCTCAGAGCAAAGTCGAGAGGATTAAAACACTAGCTTTAGAATGTAAAAAACTAAGTAACAAAAGCACACAAATATATGAGAAACTATCTGAAGACCCATAGTTGAAGAAATTGGAGTCCCAACTCCAGAAATCAAAGAAACATGCAGATACATTACAAAGTAATAACTCAAGTCTATCATCCATCGTGAGGATGAAGTGATCCCATGAACAATGCACTGCCCAACAATGCATTCTTACCATGCAAAATTGAGTGATGGAAGTCACCTAGAAACTCCAACTGTTTGTGAGGTAATACCTATCTATTTTGAAGAAATTGAATTAAGGAATAGTACTAGAACAAGAAGTTGTTACAATAGAAAGTAGCAACTGGAAGGACTTATCAACGAAAAGCTGGGCGTCTAAGAATTCCCTCGGCAAGAAGCAGTAGCATGGAGACAAGTCGAAGCAGCTTGATCCAAGTTCGAGACCTTGATAAACATATCAATGCAAGTGACTCTGGATGAGTCACAGGTGAGTGGTTGGGGCTTGTTAGCCCTTGACCAAGCTTATAGAGGAAACCTTGGTCAGATTTTGACCATTTTTGGACTTCACATCCCGGCCAAAGATGGAGCACAAGGCAAAGCAGAGATAATGGAAGCTAGACCCCCTTTCTGTGGTTTCTTGGGGACAATGTAAGAGGATTGGATGTTGTCCTGGTTTACCCATGTTTAGGCCCCTTTGTAATGTATAAGTAGAATTCTAGGCTATGTAAGAAGCGACCTTTTTTTAGGAGACTTGAGAATTGGCTTAGTAATAAGAGTTGATTTTGTGATATACTCGCAGAGTTGAGTGCAAGTTTTGTAAGTGTTGAGTGCACATAATGTAAGAAGGCTCTATGCTAGATATACTAGGGGAAGGAGGATATAGCGAGTCAGGTAGATCTCCGGCCCCGTGAGGAGTAGGTTGAGGCCTGCGTTTCTTGCAATCGACATAACAATAATAGAGAAGAAGAGTTGGTGGATGATCAGAACTCAAGGGTGTGGGGGAACCACAACTGCGGTGTCAGCGTTTGTGTTGTTAATACATGTATTTTCCTCTTCTAAGTGTGCTATGACATGTTTAGATATATATTTACTTATGCTTTGTGCTTATTATATGTGTATAGATGATAAATTTGATGTGTATGAAGTTGTTAAGTGCTTGGTCTACAAGATCCACCATATGTTGCTAAGTGTTGAATCATATTAGATCTAAGCATATACTTTGATGCTCTGTGTTATCTATGGAGTGAGATAAGGGTTAATTCTATGAACTCTTGATGCTAAGTGGGCTTGTTAAGGTGTAATCACAAATCTATATCCCAGCTATGGTTGTAGACACTGGAGTCCCCGCGAATTCCCTCACGCACTTTCACCGAGATTTCATATGCTTCACAGATGTTGCCGAAAGGGATCTGAGAAAGGGATTTTGCTGGTGCGTTGAACTCGGGCTACCCCTCGTGCTAACAACTCCATATCCATGAGTATTAGTCGCGAATCACCACCAATTTTCATGATTTGAATAATATCCACTTAGCACTTCCATTGAGCATCACCCGATGCAATGAGGTGAAGAAATGGGATTGAAACCAAAGGAAACGAATCGTGATAGCATCAATCACTTCCAGGCTCGCATCAAGAATCGACTTCCGTGTGGTCAACACCTATCCAAGATGTTTATGGCTCAAGTGCACTTTAATCGTGAGTTTTCCACAATGAAGCCCACGGCTTGCTACCCATTTGCAAACCTAGGGCAAGTATTAAATGCCTTATGAACTATCCAAATATTAACTCTTATTATTTGCCATAGAGGCTTCCAAAGGCAACATATTAGATTATTTTCTGGATTAATCAAGTGTGAGTTTGCTAACTGCGTAGTTTAAGTCATTAATCTATGACCCATATCCATGAGTATTAGTCGCAAATGACCAATAATTATCATGATTTAAATAGTCCACTTAGAACTCATTGCATCAGGTGATGCTCACAGGGGTGAAGAAATGGGATTGAAACAACGAAATGAATCGCATAGCATCAATCATCACTTCCGAGGCTTGCACCCAGTAACCAGGACTTCCCAGGTGGTCACCCATCCCAAGACGCCTCTGTCTCAAGCGCGCTTAACTGTGGATTTTTCCCCACAATGAATCCCACTTAGCTTGCTACCCCATTTGCAAAACCTTAGCAAGTATTGTGCCTTATGAACTATCCAGTTAGAGCTCCCTTAACTCTTATTATTTAAGCATAGAGGGGCTTCTGCAATGCAACATATTAGATATCATTTTCGGGATTAACTGCATAGTGTAAGTCATTAATATATGACCCATATCCATGAGTATTAGTCGCAAATGACCAATAATTCTCATGATTTGAATAGTCCACTTAGCACTCATTGTATCAGGTGATGCTCACAGGGGTGAAGAAATGAGATTGAAACCAATGAAATGAATCACATAGCATCAATCATCACTTCCAAGGCTTGCACCCGGTAACCAGGACTTCCCAGGTGGTCACCCATCCCAAGACGCCTATGGCTCAAGCGCTTAACTGTGGAGTTTTCCCCACAATGAATCCCACTTAGCTTGCTACCCCATTTGCAAAACCTTAGCAAGTATGTTTTCAAAAATAAATATAGCAGTTGTATCTATCAAAAATTATTGAACTACCTCTTTGTCGTCCCATCTCATGAGGTAATTTGTTGGGGTAATGATGTATCTGTCCTTTGAATGCTTAGCTGGCCAGTTAATTGGTCCAATAAAGTCAACAAACCAATTCTCAAATTCCTGAAGTGATCTAACTGGATGAAGGGGTAATTAATATATGTGTGATGGATTTCCTACTCTTTCGCAGGTGTCACAAGATCTAGCATAATTTTTAGTTTCTTTAAACAACATAGCCCACCACAATCTATCTTGAAGTAAATTCTTTGTGGTATCTTTACCTCCAACATTTCCTCCCGCAACTCCACTTTGGTATTCCCATGGGATAGCTTGCCTTTCATGGTTCAAGACACATTTCTTGAGGATTTTTTCTATTCCCAATTTGTAAAGTGATGCAGGAGCATCGCTGGAAAGCATGCAGAGCAGGACCTATCAGCATCTGGGAGTCTGTACGGAATCTCAACGCTGGCAGTTGCAACAGATATTTTGAAGTACGCATTAACTCAGGTTCGAAAAATCTTTTGAGGCACGCTTGAGAGATCACGAGCGAAGTGGTAGTTTCCACTCCGACTCTGGAATGCAACTGGACTAAGATGACCGTAGGTTAGGCTTTGATGTAGACAAGTAGTCAGGGGGGAACCCTAAGAACCCTCTGAGATAAATAGAGGTTATGTACACCCAAATGAGGCTAGTTGCAAGTTACTAGGAGATTTCTGAGTTTTCATTTTTTGTTTAGATATAGTTGTAGCCATTTTCATGTTTGAATATAATAGAGGAAAATTGACCCAATGCATGTTCTGGACATTGCTTGCAATTCCCTGTTATTGTGTTTCCATGAATGGATGAATGAGTTTTATTATGAGTAGATGGAACTGTGAATGTTAGGATAAGTTTCAATTGTTTCTCTTATGTTGAAAGTGGTGCAAGGTGTGCACACAGAATGCAAGGAGTGCGTTAACGGGATCTTTTTTGATTCGGGAGCTCAAAAGAGATAGCACGAAACTTTTTGTTTGCAAGGATTGCAAAGATACTAGTGCAAGGCATGCATAGTCGTCCACAATAATTTGAACCTTGCGTAAAGATCTAGTGCAAGGAGTGCACAGATCTGAGATGACTAAGTGTCGAAGGGACTTTGTAAGAAGTCGAAGAACCAGAAAAGGAGAACCCCATGAGGGCGAGAGGAATTTCTCTTCGAGAAATACTTCGGATCTGAGTTATCAAAATCCCTGAAATGAAAGGAGTGCATGGGAAGTCGAAGTCTTCATGAGACCAAGCTCAAGAGGAATAAAAAATTTCATAAGTGTTAACGAGATCCAAGAAATGGACTCGCAGGAAGGACAAAGGTTGAAGCCTTTGAATCCATCGAAAATCTTCTAAGTCTGAAGAAAGCGTAAGCTCAAGGGGAAAGACCTAGATCGTCTGATCAGCATCCAAACAATAAGGAGCAAGCACAGAGGGGGAAAGTTCTCAACCATTATGTCTGAGTGCAAAAAAATCGTAGCCGCCCGATCAAGGTAAAGTGGACTAACGATAAGCTTTGAAAGTACATAGGAGGAGCGGGGTTACAGAATCCCAAAATCATCAGAACCGTCCATCAAGGGGACACGTGGTGAGATATCAGTGTTTTGTTGACTAGTGACTCAGGGAATTCAAAGGCAGAGTTATAAGAACCTGTGACTTACAAAATCGTGATTTGATCACAGTCTTTGATCGGAGGAGGGAGATAAACTATAGATATGGTTTTGTCGGGAGTTCGCAACTTGGGAAATCGAAAGTAAGAGTTATGGGAACTAGCGAAATATGAGTTCGGGACCTGATAGTGGTCGTCAGATAAAAAGGAGCATGAGTCGTTGATTTGGCACTCCGAAATATCGACATTTCAGGAGTCAAGAGTGAGCACAATTTGATCTGAGCCATTGGATCGAGGGAGGATCTGGGTCGTCAGATCTGAAGCATCAGTAGTTCGGACCTCGAGAGAATGAAGGTGGATACCATCGGGAGTTCATGATATGAGAAATCATGAAGCGCTCAGAAGATTGGCCCATAGTCATAGCAAAGGGTCACATCGGTGAAGGAAAATAGAGGGGCTAGCACGTGCTAGGATCCTGTCGGGATTTCAAAGGTCAGGAGAGTCGGGGTGACTCACATGTGAAGACTTGATACACAAAATCATGAAACACATTTTGATTTAGACGAGTGGTCATTTTCGTGGTCACAATAAGGAAGGGGCTAAGCCAGAGAAGAACTAGCGCCTGATTGGCGTGGAATTTGAACAACGCTCAGGAGTGAACCCATGGGTCTCATACATCTTGCGTCTTTGGAGAAAGGACCTATGTAAGTGGGTTTGGGGTCTAGAAGAGACCCGAAGAGTCAATCAAACTCAGTTTCTTCATCAATCCTATACAGGGAGGTCACACGGCCCTTAGGAGAGAAGGAGTGTCTGCATCAAGTGGTATCAGAGCCCAAGTTTTTCTTGCAGACAGAAGGCAAAGAAGAGGAGACAAAATAACTTAAAGTTGTACTCAGTGTGTGACAGACAGTCAACACAACGCCACCATGGAGATGAGTGGAAGCACCTTTATCCAATCGAGATGTAGAAAGGAAGATGCGAGAACTTCGTGCAAGATTAGAGGTGATGGAGGCAATGCAGAGGAGAGCACATGATGCTGGAGACATCAACAATGTAGAGAGAGAAGAAGTATAAGCCGAAGAAGTTGCAGGAGAGTATTTTGTCGAAGAACGCTTACTGAGAGAAGTTTGTAGATTGGGAGGTAAAGCCAAGATAGAGGTCCCAATGTATGAAGGAAATTTATATGTTGAGGAGTTGCTGGATTGGATAAGATCCATGGAAAAACATTTTGACTATGAAGATGTCGATGAATAGAGAAAAGTGAAATAGGTTGTCACTAGGCTAAAAGCACATGCAACACTATGGTGGGATGAACTGTAGGCTGAAAGGAGAAGCAAAGGCAAGAAAAAGATAAAGAATTGGGACAGAATGGTAGCCAAGTTGAAGGCTAAGTTCATGCCCAAGGATTATCAGATTAATATGTTCAGGAAGATGTAGAACCTAAGACAAAAAGGGATGATAGTTAAGGAGTAGACAGAGGAGTTCTATAGGCTGAACATCAGAACTGGACAAAGGAAGAGAGATGAAGAAAAAGTTTCCAGATATGTAAATGGCCTGAGATATGAAATCCAGGATGAGCTCAGCATGATGTCAGTAAAGACAGTGGAGGATGCTTATCAGTTTTCACTGAAGACAGAGGAGAACTTGGCCAGAAAACAAATCCAAAGAGGAATAGGTAAAAGCCCAACCCCAACCAGATGTAAGGGAGTTAACCATGACAAGGCACATAAGTCTAGGGACGAGGCTGAAAAACCACACAGTCACTCGGAATGAGGAGAAAATTCTCAAGGAAGACAGGGTGCTAGAAGAAATTATTCTAGAGGAAGAGGAAGAAGAGGAGGAGGAGAAGTAAGATGTTATGCATGTGGAAAGACAGGACACATGTCTTGGGATTGTCCCAAGAAAAATAAAGAAGGAGGAGGTAAAGCTCACATTTCAGAAGCACGGAGAAGAGATGTTGAAGCAAAAGAAGCAGAGGATGAAATATCCCTGATGCTGAGGAAGTTTCTCCTAAAAATAGAAGAAAAAGTTGAAAAGCCATTGCAGAGGAACAGTCTCTTCAGAACATCTTACAATACTAAAGATAGAGTATGAAAGGTGATAATCGACAGTGGGAGCACCGATAACTTAGTATCCAAAGAGATGGTGGAGAAATTGGAGTTGGCGACAACTGCACACCTAGAGCCATATAAAGTCTCATGGTTGCAGAAAGGAAACCATGTAATGGTTACTAAACAATGCTTGGTTGAATTTAATATAGGAGGATATAGATATGAAATTATGTGTGATGTAATTCCCATGGATGTATGCCATATTTTTTTGGGAAGACCATGGCAGTTTGACAGGAATGCCACTCATGATGGGAGGAAGAATACATACACCTTGAAGAAGAATGGTAGAACACACATGTTGCTTCCAATAGAGGAGAAGAAATTGAAAGAGGAAGCCATCACAAGAATACTTCTCATGAGCGGGAAGGAACTCCTAAAATAAGTCAAGAAAGAATAGGAGATGTGGTTTTTTGTGGTGAGGAAACCAAGAGTTATCCTCACAAGTACTTTAATGTATGATTTACCTAAAGAAGTTCAGGAATTATTGGATAATTTTGCTGACATAGTGGTGGATGAGCTACCTAACTCATTGCCTCCCATTAGAAGTATCAACCACCATATTGACTTGATACCAGGATCAAGTATTCCAAACAAAGTAGCATACAGATTGACACCTCGAGAGAATGAGGAAGTGAAGAACCAAGTCCAGGAATTGTTAGACAAGGGTTTGGTCAGAGAGAGCTTTAGTCCATGTGCAGTACCAACTGTGTTGAGTCCAAAGAAGGATGGAGGATGGAGAATGTGTACAGACTCAAGAGCCATTAACAAGATCACCATCAAGTATAGATTTCTTTTACCAAGAATGGATGATTTAATGGACTGTTTAAGTGGACAAAATTTCTTTTCTAAGATAGATTTGAAAATTGGATATCACCAGATTAGAATGAGAGAAGGTGATGAGTGGAAGACAACCTTTTAGACAAATGAAGGTTTGTATGAGTGGATTGTTATGCCATTTGGCTTAACCAATGCCCCAAGTATTTTTATGAGGCTGATGAATGAGATACTAAAATATTTCATTGGAAAGTTTGTGGTTGTATATTTGGATGATATATTGATCTTTAGCAGGACTAAAGAGGAGCATTTGAGGCATCTAACACTAGTGATGAGGAGACTACAACAGGAGAAGTTGTTGATAAATATGAAGAAGTCCTATTTTATGAAGATAGAACTCATTTACTTGGGTTTTGTGATATCTTCTAATGAACTGAAGATGGATCCAGAGAAGGTGAAATCAATCAAAGAATGGCCATCACCAAGAAGCATGTTCGAGGTAAGGATATTCCATTGATTAGAAAGCTTCTATAGGAATTTAATTAGAGACTTCAGTGGAATTTGTGTGCCAATGATGGATACAGTGAAGAAGAAGCACAAGTCTTTTAAATGGAAATACAAAGACGAGAGGAGCTTCAATATACTGAAGGAGAAAATAACAAAATGACCAATTCTGGTCTTGCCAAATTTTGAGAAGACATTTCAGGTGAGATGCGACACAAGTGGAGTTGCAATTGGATCAATTTTGAGCCAGGATAATAGACATGTTGCATATTTCAGTGAGAATCTGAATGAGACCAAGATAAAATACTCCACATATGATAAGGAGTTTTATGCCATAATTCAATCCTTGAAGAAGTGGAGACACTACCTTGTCCCACGGGAATTTCTCTTGTATAGCGATAATCAGGCTTTACAATTCATAACTAGAAAAGAAAAATTGAATCAGAGGCATGTGAAATGGGTTGAGTTTATGCGGAATTTTACTTTTTTCATAAAAGATATTTTGGGAGTGCTAACAAGGTTGTTGATGCAGTAAGCAGGAGATGTTTGATTCAGCAAGAATTTCGGGTGAAGACCTTGGGGTTTGAACACCTTAAGGACATGTATTGTGATGATACAAATTTCAAGAAAGTATATGAAGCATGTGAAAATCTTGTTCTGAGAGATAGAAGCTAGTGGACAGAGTATATGATTCAAGAGGGATTGTTGTTCAAGGGAAATCAGTTGTGCATACGAAAATGCTCAATGAGGGATAACCTTCTAAAGGAAAAACATAGTGGAGGATTGGCTGGACATTTCGGCCATGATAAAACATTTGCACAATTGAGCAGTTCATACTATTGGCCAGGTATGAGAACAAAAGTGATAAAGTTTGTGAACAGATGTAGAATATGCCAACATGCAAAAGGAAAAAGACGGAACACTGAATTGTATCAACCATTGCCAATACCAGAGAGGCCTTGGGATGAAATAAGAATGGATTTTGTGATGGGACTGCCAAGAATGCAAAGAGGATGTGATTCCATATTTGTGGTAGTGGATATATTTTCAAAGATGGCACACTTTATCCCATGCCATAAGACCAGTGATGCAACGCATGTTGCAAATCTATTTTTCAAGGAAGTTGTAAGACTTCACAACCTACCCAGAAGCATTGTCTCGGACAGAGACACAAAATAAATTGGAAACTTTTGGAGAACACTATGGAATAAGTTGGGGATAGATTTGTCCTTCAACTCAGATTATCACCCTCAAACAGATGGACAGACTGAGGTGGTAAATAGAAGTTTGGGAAACTTATTGAGGAGTCTGGTTACTGAACACCATAATCAGTGGAATCAGATTTTTCCACCAGCAGAATTTGCATACAATGACTCACCAAATAGGAGCACTGGAAAGATCTCATTCAAAATATTGTATGGAATGCAACCCAGGGGAGTATCTGAGTTGAGAGACTTGGAACAAAGTGAGATCAGGAGTGTTGGATAAGAAGATTTTGCTGCATAAATGCAGAAGCTCCATAGCCAGATCAGAGGATAGTTGCAGAGTTCTAAATAGGAGTACAAGCACAGAGTTGATCAACATCGTAAAGAACTTCAATTTGAAGTAGGAGATCAGGTTCTGGCACATCTCAGGAAACAAATGTTCCCTAGGGGAACATATAACAAGTTAAAAATGAAGAATATAGGACCATGTATGATCTTGAGGAAGTTTGATGAAAACACCTATGAGATTGAGCTGCCAGATGATGTGTGCATATCACCCATATTCAATGTTTCAAACCTGTATCCTTATAGGAAAGATGACACCGAGGTATCAGAAGATCAAGAGAAGATTCAATGGGAGAAACAAATCCCCTTAGCAGAAAAAACACAAATGGAGAAGATCGTTGATCACAGGATCGAAAAAAAGACCAGGAGGAAGACCTATTTTGAATATCTGGTCAAGTGGAAGGGACACCCAATAGAATATGCCAGTTGGGAAAAAGAAGCTGCTATACAAAAGCATGGAAATTCAGTGTAGAATCTCATGGACAAGAGTCCATGAATTTTTGTCAAGGGGAGTATGATGCAGGAGCATCGCTGGCAAGCATGCAAAGCAGGACCTATCAGTGTCTGGGAGTCTGTACAGAATCTCAACACTACCAGTTGCAAAAGATATTTTAAGGTACTCCTTAACGCAGCGCTGGAAAAATCATTTGAGGCACGCTTGAGTGATCACGAGCGAAGTGGGAGTTTCCACTCTGGCTCTAGAATGCGACTGGACTAAGATAACTGTAGATTAGGTTTTGATGTAGAAAAGTAGTCAAGGGGGAACCCTAAGAACCCTCTGAGATAAATAGAGGTTATGTATGCCCAAATGAGGTTATCTTCAAGTTAGTAGTATATTTCTGAGTTTTCAGTTTTTGTTTTGATATATTTGTAGCCATTTTCATGTTTGAATATAACAAAGGAAAATTGACCCAATGCATGGTGTGGACATTGCTTGCAATTCCCTGTTATTGTGTTTTCATGAATGAATGAATGAATTTCATTATGAGTAGATGGAACTGTGAATGTTAGGACATGTTTAAATTGTTTCTCTTCTGTAGAAAGTGGTGCAAGGTGTGCACACAGAACGCAAGGAGTGTGTTAACGGGATCTATTTCAATTCCAAAGCTTAAAATATATAGCACAAAACTTTCCCTTTTCAAGGAGTGAAAAGAGACTGGTGCAAGGCGTGCACAGTTTTCAACAAGAATTTGAACCTTACGTAAATATATGGTGCAAGGAGTGCACAGATCCGAGATTAGACTAAGTGTCAAAGGGACTTTGTAAGAAGTTGAAGAACCAGAAAAGGAGAATGCCAGGAGGGAAAGAGGAATTTCTCTTCAAGAAATCCTTCAAATATGAGTTATCAAAATCCATGAAATGCAAGGAGTGTGTGGGAAGTCAAAGTCTTCGAGATACCAAGCTCAGGAGGAATAAATATTTTCATAAGTGTTAACGAGATCCAAGAAATGGACTCCCAGGAAGGACAAAGGTCGAAGCCTTTGAATCATTTGAAAATCTTCTAAGTCTGAAGAAAGTGTAAGCTCAAGGGGAAATATCTGGACCATGCGATCAACATCCAAACAAAAATGAGCAAGCGCAGAGGGGGGAAGATCTTAGTCATTCGGTCTGAGCGCAAAAGAATCGTAGTCGCCCAATCAAGGTACATAGGAGGAGCGGGGTTAGGAAATCCTAAAATCATTGGAACCGTCCATCAAGGGGGACATATGATGAGAGATCAGTGTTTTGTTGACTCGTGACTCAAGGAAGTCAAAGGCAGAGTTATAAGAACTCGTGACTCACGAAATCATGATTTGATCACAGTCGTTGATCGGAGGAAGGAACTGAAACTTAGATCTGCTTTTGTCAGGAATTCACAACTCGGGAAATTGGAAGTAAGAGTTATGGGAACTCACGAAATCTAAGTTCATGACTTGATAGTGGTCGTTAGATCTAGAGGAGAATGATTCGTTGATTTGGCGCTCCAAAATATCGGCATTTCAGGAGTCGGGAGTGAGCGCGATTTGATTTGAGTCGTCGAATCGAGGGAGGATTTGGATCGTCATATATGAAGCATCAAGATTTTGGACCTCAGGAAAATAGAGGTGGATCCCATCGGGAGTTCTCAATATGTGAAATCACGACATACTCGAAATATTGGCCCACAGTCATAGAGAAGGATCACATCAGGGCTACCACGCACTAGGCTCCTATCGCGATTTTGGAGGTCGGGAGAATCGGGGTGACTCACATGCAAAGACCTGATACTCGAAATTTTCAAACGCCTTTTGAGTTAGGTGAGTGGTCATATTCATGGTCGCAATAAGAAAGGGGCTTAGATAGAGAAGAGCTAACGCTCGATTGGCGTGGAAGTTGAACAATGCTCAGGAGTGAAATCGTGGGTCTCATACGGCCTGCGTCTTTGGAGAAAAGACCCGTGTAAGTGGGTATGGGGTCTAGCAGAGACCCAAAGAGTCAATCATACTCAATTTCTTGATCGATCCTAGACCGAGAGGTCACTAAGCCCTCAGGAGAGAAGGGGGGTCTACATCGTAAATGTTTCCCACAATCAGTTGATAGTCTTCTTCTCAAACCACCATTGTTTTTTTTGGGTTGCGGAGTAAGTTTCTTGGCAGTTCCATGTACTGAGGAAGACAACAATGTATTAAAGATACTCTGGGATGGCCTTAATTCAGAATAGGTCTACATCTGGGAGTTAATCATCTAATACTCCACCACTTTCCCCTGATTCCAACCTGGAAAGGTGATCTGTGTTAGAATGTGCTCATTTTACCATAGACAATATCATTATTGTCACTTAACCATAGGCCGAAGCCACCCTCTAAGAACCTTGACCTTGACAGAGAGAAGAATCCTGGTAGCAATCGAATAGCCAAGCAAGGCTAATACACCAAGAAAGAAGTAACCAAAGTTGATCAGAGAGTCCAACCCAAAAAGATAGAAGCAATAGGCTTCCGAATTGGCAAGAACACCTTCTCCAGAACTTGCACACATTACTACCAGACTGCAGTGCACACAAGTGCCACTCTGCAATTCTGAGAAGTGTGTACAAATGAGAACTAGTGCCATGTATTTATATTAATCCTGGAAGACTGCCTAGGTCGACTTCTCATTCTGGGTACTAATTAATTCATATTAATTATCTCTCTCAGTCGACATCTCTTCTAGGGTTGCGTTCACTTCTTTTCTTTCTTTCAAAATATTATAATCTTTTCAAAGGTCACAATGGAGGTTGATACCTCCCGAAGCTACCATAATATCAACACTCCCTCCTAGCTAGGGAGGTATAACTGATAATGGTCTTGAGCACAAACGGACCATTCAACTGGTAGTATCATGAGCATTGTCATTACTATCCAAATGGATAATCTCCATGACAACTGGTACAAGTCAACTGATAGAACACAATTGTGTTTATCCATAGCAGTACACAACTACTCAAACCATGACACATAGTCACAGACAGTGGAACATATCCACCACAACAACATATCTCTATTGTCTCCATAACAATCATCTGATATCAACCTGCACAGAAAATATTGTTATGATATAAATTGAGTCATCTTGGCCATTATTTCACTCACATCTATGAGATCTCAAAGAGAATCTACCCTCGGAGTAGAACATCAATGATTGGCTATCTGGACTATTATTCTCAAGCAAGGAAGAATGACTATCCTGATTTTTGAACCTGGACCAATCCCCACCCTGGGCCATTCTTCCGGCACTAAACAAAGTGCAACCTAGAGAGAACGAGTCTTCCCTAGGGAGTGCCTGTCCCTGATTGTTGAACCTGGACCATTCCCCACCCTGGGCCATTCCTCTGGCACTAAACAAAGTTCAAATTGGAGAGAATGAATCTTCCCTAAGGAATGACTGTCTAGACCATTTCCTAAGGAAATGATTGTCCTACACCAACCTCCAAAATGGACCATTCTTCGAAACTGCTCACAACTGTGAGCATCGAAAGAATGATTCTCCGGTGAGGTGGTACAATATTCTTGAGTAACCCTCAAGAAGAGAGAATTCCCTAGACCATTCCCCATGTTAACCACAATGGGAAATCGTTGTCTATGGTACATCAACAATCCATTGAACTATTTTCATCACGGAAATGTTCATTCTATCTGGACCATTTCCCAAACTAGAAAAATGTCTATCTGTCAGAAATCTCAAATCACTTTTCGAACTGGAAAGGAACTGCCCAAGCTGGACCATTTTTCAAAACTAGAAAATGATTGTCCTCAATTCAATAATATGTCATTTCTCCCTCCCAACCTAGAGAGTCATTTCTTCCCTTTCAACTAAGGGATTTATTTCCACGATCCCCAATTTGTCTCAGAAATATGCAAGCTTTATTCTGGACAAAGGCTTTGTCAGGATATATGTTTTCTACTCATCTGTGGGGATATATTGGAGCTTTACTTCTCCTTCTTGGACTTTATCTCAAATAAAGAAACATGTGATCTCAATATGTTTCGATCGTTCATGAAAAACTTGGTGTTCAGATAGCCTTATACAACTCTGATTGTCACAATGTACTATGGTCGAATCTGGAACCTGATCAAATAAATCAGAGATTAGCTTTCTCAGTCATATTGCTTTTGTACATGCCTCACATGTTGTGATATATTTTTCTTCTGTTGTTCTGAGTGCAACAGAATTTTGTTTCATGTTGCCCCACGATATCATAGCGGAGCCCAAGCTAAAACACATCCTTGAAGTACTCTTTCTGTCTTCTACACTTCTTGCCCAATCTGAATCTGTGAATCCATGAAGTTGTATGATGCGGTATATATTAAACCATAGTTTATTATCCCATGAATATATCTTAGAACATGTTTTGTAGCTATACAATGCTCATGTCTAGGTTCCATGTGGAACTGGCTTAGTGTGTTCACGACAAAGCAAATGTCTGGTCGAGTATTTACCAAATACATCAATGACCCAATCAATTATCGATATAGTGATGGATCTACTAGATAAGAATCATAATCTATTAATTTTCTTATATCTGTAGTCATAGGAGTGTCCATGGATTTGTAATCCATCATTCCAAACTTATGAATAATCTTTATTCCATACTTTCCTTGTCCAAGAAATAATTCACCATGCTTCTGCCATACTTCTAGTCCCAAGTAATAATGCATGAGACCAAGATATTTCATATCAAACTCATAATCTAGTTCCTTTTTGCACTAGATGATGAGAGACTCTTCACCTATTAGGAATAGATCGTCAACATATAGTAGTAGAATCACAGGTGCATTGTTCACAACTTTGTAGTAAAGGTTTGGATCTGCATGACTTTTGGAGAAACCAAGTCTCATTAGCTAGTTGTCTATTCTGGCATACCAAGCTCTTGGAGCTTTCTTGAGTCCATATAAGGCTTTCTTTAGTTTTCAAACATGAGTGTCTTTGGAATGTACTTCAAACCCTTGAGATTGTTCAATATATACTTCTTCTTCGATTGCTCCATTGAGGAAAGTTTTTTTTACATCCATCTGATGTAAACTCCATCCCATTGAAGCAGAAAGAGATATGATATATCTAATGGAAGTATATCTAGCAACTGGAGAAAATTTTTTGTCATAGTCTTCTCCCTCCTTCTGGGAGAACCCTCTAGCTATGAACCTTGCTTTATATTTATCCATGCTTCCGTATGTTGCATGTTTGATCTTATATACCCATTTTGAAGTTACTATTGATTTTTATTTAGGTCTAGGCAAAATTTCCCATACATCATTTTTCATGATGGATTGGTGTTTTTCCTTCATAGCTTCTTTCCATTGTTTCTTCTAAACTGCCTCTTCAAACATGGTAGGTTCTTCATCTAGAAGCTTTGTCATGTATGTTTCATAGCTTGAGAATCTTTTGGGCGTCTTACCTTTTCTAAAGGTCCCATATGGGGCCTTGAGTCTTTATGCTTCTTGTAAGGTGGCTTCAAGCCAAGCTGGTCATTTCTTGGTCTTAGTTATGGTGTCTGCATCAATGGTCTCACATGGTTGCATTGGATGATCAAGTTGTTCCTTTTCATCATTCTGGTTTTCTGTGCTTTCTTCAATAGGATCTCCATACTCTTCTTCTTCTATAATTTCTTCTATGTATTTATTGAAAGCCATCTTCTCATTTAAGGTCACATCTCTACTGACTTTAATCTTATGTTGTTATGGGATATATATTCTATAAGCCTTGGATGATTCACTATATCCCACGAATATTCCCTTCTTTCTTGAGGGTTCTAATTTATTCCTTTTGTCCTTGGGAATGTGAGAGTAAATAGGGGATCCAAATATTCTTAGGTTTTCCACATTAGGTTTCTTACCTAAGAAGGCTTCTTCTGGAGTCATGTCCTTCAATATACAGTGAGGACTTCTGTTCTGAACATATATTGTTTTCATGGTTGCTTCTCCCCATAAGAAAATAGATAAACCTTGATCGTTTAGTAGTGGCTTCACGGTTTCTTCAATAGATTTGTTATTCCTTTCTTCTACACCATTTTGTTGAGGATTATGAGGAACAGTCAGCTCCCTCCTAATCCATCTTGATTTATAGAATGCAACAAATTCCTTTGATGTGTATTCTCCTCCATTATATGTTCTTAAGGTCCTGATTTTCTTGTTCATGAGGTTCTCTATCTCAGCTTTGAATTCTTGAAACTTGTTGAATACTTTGTCCTTTGTATTTAGAAGATATAACCAAGTCTTTATTGAATAATCATCTATGAAGATTACATAGTAAAGAGAACCTCCTATAGATTTGACTGGCATCAAACCACAAACATCTGAGTGTATTAGATCTAGAATCTCCTTAGATCTATTGTTTCTTCTTGGGAATGGTTTCTTGATATTCTTTCCAAGAGCACATCCTTTGCAAACTCCTTCTTGTGTAGATTATAATTTTGGTATTCCTTCAACCATTTTTTTTTAGAAAAGGTAATTCTTGATAGTTAATATGAGCATATCTTTTGTGCCAAAGTTCATTGGGATTGGATTCATCATGTACAATAGATTCTTCATTTTGTTCTAGTAGTCTATATATATTTCCTTTACGGATTCCAATAACCCTAGCATTCTCTATGTTGGAGTCTTTATGCCAAGATAACACTTTTCCATCTACGAAATAAATTATGTCTCCTTTGTTTTATAGACAAGATATGGATATAAGATTCTTTTCTAAACCAGGTACATATAAGACATTTCTCAAATAAACATTGTTACATGTTTTCAACTTGACGGAGGCTTGTCTAAATCCTTCGACCGGGTAAGTGATTTTGTCTCCAAGATCTAACTTGTACGATGTCTTATTCTCATTTATATTAGAGATTCTAGCTTGATATCCCGTCATATGACTAGAATTTCCACTATCAATTATCCACATGTCATCTTCAATCATTCTCGTGAGTGCTGAGTAGTGTAGATGACTAGTCTTTTCACTCATAACTTCGGTTGAATGGTGATTGGTCATGCCTTGATCTGAAACTTCAACTTTGACGTTTTTGCCTTCTAAGAGTGCCAAGAGATGCGTTGGATTAAGGTGCACTTTAATACCTTCTTATTAAACTATATGTTCCATCACAAGGTGTTGGATAGAGGTTTTAGGATTTCTGCAACTGCTCCTGCTAGTAACCCTAGTGGCAATGTCTTGGAAGTTGCTCCTGCTAGTAACCCTAGTGGAAGTTCTTCAGTGGGCTTAGTATCCTAATGGATATGATTCCTTCCAGTGGTTATAATGAATGAAGGAGGTGTGGACCCATAAATTGTTAGAATGTGCTCGTTTTACCATAGACAATATCACTATTGTCACCCAACCATAGGTTGAAGCCACCCTCCGAGCACCTTGATTTTGACAGAGAAAATAATCTTGGTAGCAATCCAATAGCCAAGCAAGGCTAATGCACCAAGAAAGAAGTAACCAAAGTTGATCAGAGAGTCCAACCCAAAAAGATAGAAGTAATAGGCTTCAGAACTGGCGGCAACACCTTCTCCAAAACTTGCGCACAAGACTACCAAACTGCAGTGTGCACAAGTGCCACTCTACAATTCTGAGTAGTGTGTACAAATGAGAACCGACACACTGTATTTATATTAATCCTGGCAGACTGCCTGGGCCGAATTCTCATTCTGGGTACTAATTAATTCATATTAATTATCTCTCTTAGCTGACATCTCTTCTAGGGTTACGTTCACTTCTTTTCTTTCTTCCATAATATTCTAATCTTGTCAAAGGTCACAATGGAGGTTGATACCTCCCGAAGCTACCATAATATCAAAAATATGGACCTATGTTGCATCTTACAGGTTTGACAATTACTTCAAATAAAAACTCCTGACAGAGCAGTAGCCACCTGCAAATCCTTCCTTCAAGTATTGTCTTATTGGATAGCTACTTCAACACAGAGTGGTAAGTAAAAAACTTGAAATGATATCCTAACAAATAGTGTCTAAAATTTTGCAATGCATAAATCACATCTAGACCTTCCCTTTCAGTGGTTGTGTAGTTGTGTTTGGATTGCGAAAGATTTATGCTGGAAAAATAGATAGGGTGGTCCATATTTCCTTCCCCTAGTTGCACTAAAATGGCTCCCAAGGCGATGCCTGATGCATCCACATGTACATGAAATTCAATTTCCCAATTGGGGAATATCAATATAGGAGTAGTACTTTGTTATTCTTTGATTATTTCGAACGCTTTGTCACATTCTGGTGTCCACCGAAATATTTTGGATTTCTTCAACATTTTTTCTAGAGGTGTGGTGATAGTTTCATATCTTCTAATGAACCTGTGGTAGTATCATGTATGTCCTAGTGTTGAGAGCAACAATTTACCACTTGTAGGTGGCAGCATGTTCAGAATCACCACAACTTTATCTAGGTCTACCAGGACTCCTTCCAGACATACAATATGCCCTAGCAAATTTCCATGTGGTATGCAGAAGATTCACTTCCTTAGGTTCAAAGATATTTTCAATTCCTCACATCTATCAAACATTAACTAGAGTATCCCTACATATTCCTTTAATAGGCTATATATTGTATAATCTTTGATGTATACCTCTACAAATTTGTCGATGAATTCTCAAAATGTTGTTATTACAATCTAAGAGAAGGATACACGGGCATTCTTTAATCCAAAGGGAATTACATTGTATGTGAATGACCCCCATTCAGTTATGAATATGGTATTCTTCTTGTCTTCCTCTACAATTCTGAATTGGTGATATCCTAAGAATCTGTCTCTAAATGAATAATATTATTTTCCCACAATTTGACCTAACACTTCGTCACTGAAGGGTTTCATAAAGGGATTGTGCACACATGAAAAATTCAATCTTGTGTAGTACACACAGACCTAAATGTATTCTATATCCTTCTTACACTGTATAAATATGGTACTAACCCACTCGACTTCTTCGATCAGAAAATTAATTCTTGCCATAATCATTTTGTCTACTTCCTTCTTGACCTTCTCTTTTATTTTAGGATTAAGGCGGTATGGTCTATGCTTCACAGGTTTTGAGTCAGGTTTTAACTCGATTTTCATTTCTCCCATGGCTCCTTTTATACCTTTCAGTTCTAAGAATATTTTCGGGAACAAGTCATCATACTCCCGCAACAGGATATGGACTTCCTTCATAGTCTTCTCATACCTTTAATCTCGTATGGAAGTTATCTTAGGATTCTTTGTATTCCCTATATGAAATTTTCACAACTTTAGTGAATGGTTATAGGAGCTACAGGTGTGACTAGGTATAGTATCTTGAATCTCTCTGCTACCTTCTATTTCTTTGATAGTTAAATTTCTAAGTTATTCTAAGTCATCGGGTTTTCCAGGTCTTTATCAATTTTACAACAAGATATAGGTATCTTATCAAATTCATGACTCAAACTAGACTAAAGAAATTGAACATTGTCAATACATACTATTGGGTTTGGTCCTTGTTTGCAAATGTCAGTAAAAATCATTTCTTGGACTTTTTGAAGGATAGTGTTGAGCTCAAGGTACTTAGTTGTAAAGGAGAAGTCCTTGAAAAAATGGTCTTGTAAGGTATTCCAACAACTTGTTTATCTTTTGGCCTCCTTATGTATGTATCAATATTTTGCGATTGGACCCAGTGAGTGGAGTAATACTTATGCAACTTTCCACTGTTTTAAATAGTACTCAATATGCACTTTGGGGTCAGAACATCCATCGACCAATTGTGCATCTTGAAAATCTGTATTCATCTCTTCTTTCAGGTGATCCCTACTTTGGAATCAAAATTGGATGGCTTAGGTCACATCTTCCCACTCCATAATCAAATCTCTATGAGTGGCCCACCATCTAGCAGGGGTATCCTTCAAGGCTAAGTCAAGAACTAAGATGCTTTGATCCCTCATTATTATTTCTTTCATATTGGTAATCAAAACTTTCTACCTCTGAGGTACATCATATGTTGGGTGTTCCCTGACCTCGGCTCCAATACATCTAGTTTCTCTGATAGTTGTGCATCGTCTTGAGAATCGTTTGTATGAGCCTTGTTTCCAACTGTCAAATGCTAATTATGAATCCTTTTCAGCAGACTGTGTGCTTCTCCAACTTACCGAGCCATCTGCAGTGGGGTTTATGTAATCTGGTCTCGTTCCTTCTATTATGGTGTATAATTGATATAGAGCATATGATTCCATATTGTTGTCCACTGATTCAGTGTATCTAGGCCCTAAATACAGATCTAAGGGCTAAACCACTTTTATCCCATCTACTTCAAATGTCATGGTGTCCTTATTTATATCAATGATAGCATAGTTGTCATATGCCAAATCAATTTCGAGTAGAGCAGGGTAGGGATCCTT
Organism: Picea sitchensis; assembly: GCA_010110895.2. Taxonomy (NCBI): domain Eukaryota; kingdom Viridiplantae; phylum Streptophyta; class Pinopsida; order Pinales; family Pinaceae; genus Picea; species Picea sitchensis. The sequence goes on from SNQJ01S0082383.1 coordinate 30,798, forward strand.
ATCTCCCATGATTTCAATTACTTCAAAATCAGCTCTGGTTTTAACTCCTGCAACATCTATTTCTACATTTTCCAGCCTTCCTACTGGGAAAATGTAGTACTGGTTTTCCATTCTTAACTGGATCAGGGAATACACTAGATGACATTTTCCCAAATATTCCTAGGTCTTTTGGGTAGGATGTTGACATCATATCCCAAATCTAGAAAGACATCCTTTATTTCAAACTCATCTAGTTGGGATTCTAACCTAAATTATTTTCTTGTTCGCACCTTTCTTATTTGTATTCTTGGGGTACTCTTGTCACGGAGGTTGGTCATTATGATGGCTTCTGGGGTTCCCTCATTTCCCAATATTAGGTACAAGGTGTTGCGTAACTTCTCTGTAATTTGTCCATCCTCGAGGATATCAAAGAACAATTGAAACCAACAATTTATTATTCTTTGAGACTTCTCAAGGTGTCTCTTTGGAATCATAGGGTTTCTAGGTGTTGGTGGTGAGGTAGGGGATTATGAAAGTTTAGGTTGAAAGGTGACTTTAGGGGAATTCTAAAATATTTTTGGAGTAGGGATACTCTTAAATATTTCTATTGCATCTTTGAATAAAAAAAATTATTTCAAGGGGTCATACATGTCATCCTTGGGAGCTTCTTTCTGAATCTTGGGTTGGTTGTCTGCATCTTCCCAAGTTTTTACTCCTCTAAAAGTAATGATGTTTATCTTAGGTAGTTTTCCCTTGATTTCCTTTTTCAGTTCTAAGACTATGAATTTAGCTCCTCGTTGACGAACCTGATCTTCCCATTTCACGATCAACTATGGGCACTCTTTGGTTGCATGCTCATTATTTCTCTAGTGAGAGGACCATGGTCATCTTGGGTGAGGAAAATATCTAGCCAATTTGCCTTGTTCATTGTAGTTGTAACATCTTCCCAACCCTCTTCCTCCATTTCCTCCCCCTCTGAATCCACCTCCACCCCTACCTCCCTTTCCTCTTTCAGGTCCTTGGGGGATTTCACTTATTTTGAATGTTGTCTGATCAAATATGTCAGCCAACACGTCTAGTTCTCTACATTGATTTATATCATGTGTTTTCGATGCACATAACTCATAATGTATTGTATTAGGTGCAGTCATATACTTCTGCACAATAGGACACTACCTCGACACATGCTCATGTGCCTGAAAAATCTCACAATATTCGACCGGCTGAGATGTTTGAGTGCCTGTAAAGCCATGGTATATCCCTAGTGCATGGAATGGTGGAGTCACGGATACTTGCGCAACTCCTCTTTTTGGTCTTGGGGAGGGTCCCATCGGATTGTGAGGAGGTCCCATTCCCCTCATGCACGTACAATTCATTTAACATATGCCCCTATGTGTAGCATTCTGTGCATAAAACCTGAGGCCGTCCTGTTATTGCTATAGTTAATTCTTGAATATTCTTCGTTAGTGATGATAATTGACCTTGGATTTCCAACAAATTTACATCCACCGTAGGTCTGTTCACTCTCAGACTCCTCGAATATTCTTGCATGGCTTCGATATTTGTCATTTGTTCCAAGGCACCTGTTAAGGTGGCTATCTATTGTTGTGTTAGAGGAATTCTCGTCAAAGTTAGTAGTCCTTTTATGTACCATTTTCTCTAGTGATCTTCGTGAATTGGATGCGCTAACCTCCCAATAACGTCCTTAAAGTTTTTACTACACTCCCAAGCAGATTCTCCTTCCCTTTGTTGAATTTCTCGCAACTCAGAGAGAGCTTGTTTCTCTTATTGAGGAACTTTGAATTCAACGATGAAATTCAAATGCAATTGAGTAAGGATGAAAGCTTTTCCTTGCACCCCTGGTTCAATAGTCTTCATGTACCATTTGAGGGCACGACCCCTTCAAGTAGTCTGAAATTCTACTAACTTTTTTGTATCGAGATTCCCTCTGGATCTACAGATGGCTTCACATAGGAACCAATGTTTCTCTACATCCTCGTCCCCTTTACCCCAGAATTCTGGGTATCGGGAAATCAAGCCTCTTGTATTTACAACCATTCTGGGTCTTATTGTTCTTATTAAAATGAAACCTAACGAACATGGTTGCGATGTTCCATGGGATCCCAATATCCTCCCAGTATTAACACTTATAGGTTGTGACCGACTGACTTAATGCGATGTAATAGAACTAGCATAATTATGCAGTATAGAGCTTACCACAGGTATAGAGGGCACCTAGGGAACAGGTGATTTGGGGTTGGTTCCACTGACTTATGGGTGTGTTAGTTTGATTTGGGGGGTATTTTTTTCTTCCTCTGGATCAACCTTCTTGACCTGATTCCCTATGTTTCTTGATATCGGGGCTGAATATTATTGGTCTTCTGCAAGATCCATACCTACTTCATCTTCCCTGTCTTGTACACACTCATCTTCTTGTCCACCTACCTAGGGAATATTTTATCTTTGTTCTTTCCTTTACTGTAATATTAGACTGGACAGTCTTTATTGTCTTCTTACCTTCCTTAAATCTTCCTTCTTTCTTTCATCTATTCCTCTTGATATGATTTCTTTTTGAAACACCTCAAAATGTTTTTCTAATTGATTTACCTTTCCATGCCACCACTTCTCAACTATGGAAGCTCTCCTCAAGGCTTGCTCATTTCTTTCATTATTTTCTAGATATTCCCCCATATTTCAAATAACCCTTTCCCCTTATTAGGCCATGATCCTACCACAAAATTACCCTACCCCTAGCGTAGGTGCTTAGACTTCCATCTCAGTCGAGGGAATAGTCAACATCCCCTCCTCCATCAAGAATTCTTTGATCCATAGAGGAATCTCCCTCAAAAGTCTCCCACGTGCACCTTTCCTGAAAATTTCTTCCGCTCGTCAAAAATATTGGTGATTCTCAATTGTGAATTCAATGATATACCCTTCCATAGTCATGTTAACCCCAAAATCCACTACACGTGTAATCTGGGTATCTAACCGATGAAGTGTTGTGATATTCTATGTGTCTCGTGTACATGTCTTCTTGGCACGTTCTTTTAATTCTAGAGATTCTTGTAGCTGATCTATCCAATGGAAAAAATATTCTGGGAATTTTACCCATAATATCTCATACTAGTCACTCGATCTTTCTAAATAAAAGACAAAATCTCTTGTATCATTCATGCTTTTACCTCACAACTTCACTTCCTTCCATATAAAGGCATCACAATTTTGTTCCCACCATTGTCGAATATCATATCTATAGATCTGTGGAAGCATTCTCCTTAAAGGTTCCCTTTCAAAGCATATTTCTTGGCAACGAAACCATTTTTTTGGTGCAAAAGTGATCAGACCAGTGTCCATCTCAAGTTACCAACAAAAGGTACCGACGTAGTCTAGTGCACTGGCATTTTCATCTTTCGGGGAGGGAAGAAGTCTCACCTGAAGTGAAATTGAGATGAATAGGACAGGGAAGGGTAAGGAGAATAATCAGACAAATCTACGAAGTATTGATATTCATATTATTCCTGCACAAGATAATTTAAACTTGTTGCAGTCCTAAACATTTCCTAGCTGAGAATTGAGAAACAAAGTTGTTTCGACATTCACATGTAAGCTATAATCATTTAAGCATATTAGACATAAAATATAACAGAACATATAATTCAATAGAATCAGAAGGATAAACAAAAAATATATTTCCAAAACAATTGGATCTCACACTGTATTATCATATAATAGGTCTCTTCCTAGAATACAAGATCAACTTGAGTTACATATACAATTGGTCATGCAAAAGATAATCATCAAGTTCTTTTCAACTACTTTGATACAAGGTTATATCGGTCCCTTTCTCTTTCCAAAACTGCAATAATACATGATTCTATTAGATTACCAGTCTGGTTCCTAACCCAAATCTCAGGATTCAGCTAAGCTAACAACAATAGCAAGTCAAACTAGAATCAGACTTGGACTTGACCTTTCCCAACCTGTCTAAGATTAACCACACTTTCCAACCTTCAAAATTGTTACAATCATATTGATCCCATATATATAACCTAATCCAAGATTGCTAGTTGAAGACCCGAGAGATCTCTCTTCTTCTTGATTTGGTTGCAATCTCTTTCTCCAAAACCGGTGTTGCATTGTACTTCCAACTGTTTTATGTTCTAACTATTTCTTGTTGCGCATTTTCTTTTCTCCACTTTTTGTTCCTTCCTTTGGTCGGTTTTCTGGTTCCAAAATAGCTTGTGCAACTTATGTTCATCAAAACGAAGGGCCCAACACCCCCTTCCTCTCACTCTCTCTCTATAACCCCCTATTTTCCTCTCTCCCTCCCTCTCTACCCCCTTCTCACTTTACCTCTTTCTACCCTCCTTCCCACTCTCTCCCTCTTTCTTCTTACTCTATCTCTTCATTCCCACC